>DWDT01004200.1:0-11468 GCA_018245595.1 Microceris scylla | reverse complement strand
CATTTACTTATTGCTAAGAAGGACAGAATAAGTTGATACTAAAAGCTATATTATATCAAGTTCCAGAAATAATAATAGGTTTCGTAAGACATCTTAAAATATTTACGTGTTTACCTGTTACATAAAAGAATGTTCCTGTTAATATCTGGATATAAAATTAAAATAAACCAGGTAAATAGGTGGAAGCAAATTATATAAACTCGTTTCAAATGATTAATTATCATTGATTCTGTGTCGGATACAACATTATCATAGTGCTGACACTGCTTATTAGACTTCTAATCAAGATGTCAAATGTCCGACCATGAATGATAAATATTATTAACCATACTTTTAGAGTTTTGGATACATATTTTTTAAAGTATCGTTAGCGTGTGCATTTCTATTATTACGAGAAGTAATGATTGAAATGTACATATATGTATGTATATACCTACTATAAATTATAAATGTATGCAATACTAGCTAGCATTATCATAGTCGTAGTAGATATACATGAATATATTATATTAATGTTCTTACAAGTTTATATACACTAACTATCAAGTTATATTCCCAGGTACTTTACAAATACTCTGCCTAATATTGAGATCCTATTGTTGAAATTTCCATTTGTAGGAATTTAATTACGGTCTAATGCAATTCTAAGTTTTGGATAAAGGCGTTCGCATGAAACATCTAATCGAGCGAGTTTCCATCGACTTATATTTAATTTCATAAACGAACAAGAACAAACTTGAAGTTTCTTTGAAACTTTTCTCATGTAAACGGCCCTCGAAATATTATTGACTGTAGAACTACTTAAATTTGCAAATTATATCATACATCATTGTTTCCTGTTAATCGAAAAAACCTACATTGAATTGAAGATTATTTAAACGTGCCTGGAATATAAATTAAGAAAGAGAGTATGGCACAACGGCAAATTAAAAGCTGAAAATTCTTACTTAAACCGTTTACTTGCCGCCTAATGAAGTCGGCCGGATACCGAAACCTCCTTATTAATGCCAGTGAACCCGTCCAACATTCACTAAACACCGTTCCCGTTGGAAGATTTTTCACTCGAACGCGCAAATTGATTAGTCGGTTCATTCGACTACAATGGTCAAATGAATAGTCATAATTAAGTATCGACAAGGTTCAAAATCGCTTGGCCCTTGAAATAGGTCGGTCGGATTAGGGACGTAAAATCTAATGAGCCATACTGATAATAGGTTTGCCTCATTAGATTTTCAGAAAGTGAGTTGACTTGAGTTTTACTCGTGGCAGTGCAAAAACGTTTTGCTCATCATATTACGGAATTGTAGTTCTTATTGCATTGAAATTGAAATAATATTGCTTTTTATTATTCCATGTTACTTTTAATTAAACTTCGTTTTATATTAAAAACCAATTATCTAATCCAAGTGGGGTTCGTTTAAAAAGGTTTATTCAAAGCTGCATCTATTTGAAAAAACGTTCATTTAGTAGGGCAACTCTTTTGTCTGTCTGCATTTTGCGTGGTCATTGTTATAACATAGGGCTTAAAATAGATAAAAAGGTTTAAAACAAATAAAAATTAGTCACATAATTTCTTGTTTGTACTCTCCAATAATTATCAATCGCCACGATAGTGTATTTGGACCTTGTCTTAACTAGAATCGCTTTTTATTACTTGTATGATCACTTTTGTACATTTTCTTTCAGCAGTTATAGCTGCCCTGGGGCATAACAGTATAATTAAGGTATTTTTGGTTTAAAATATACACTATAAATGCAAATTGACGTTAAACCTCACCAAATATAGTTGGTGGGAACTACACCGATTTCCCATGTTATTTATCCCGATTGACAAGCCTCTCACGTGCCGACCTGGTCAACGAGCGAGTGAGGCTTTGATAATTACTAGGTAGATTTAGGACGAACCCCACATGAATACCAACATAAATAATAATATCTCACTAATTACATCTGTTTCGACGACCGCAACACGAGTAGGTACGTTGGTAAAAAAAACTATATAAAAACATTCTGGCCTCATACTAACGTAATGGTAATTATGACAAAGAAATTACTGTCGTAAAAGTACGGTCCGACAAACATCTAAATTGAATCTGATGTTTAGTTGAAGGAGATCTCAAAAGCCTGTGTAGGCACTCATCGGCGACCGTGATCCACAGCGCGTGGGCGGACACATTTTACCTAAACTCACTCACATATACGGGGGATTGAAAATGTCGGCCAGGTCATAAGAAGGTATCAAAACTCAAAAGCTTTCGGTTTTGGCAAGTAGTAAGAAAACTTTTAACGACGCCAACTCGTAAATACAAGCACACTTCCTTATTCTTACTGCCTCGCGGTAAAAGTTTAGAGCGACATGGAACGGGTCGCGTTAAAAAATTGCCTTCCGCACTAAAAGTTTCGACTTCTCGTAATACCCGGCAATGCACTAAATTTTATTACTTCTCGTGAATGTTTGTGTATTTGTACCATTTTTTAATAATTATTGTGGGTATTATTCTTTTACGTTCCGTTAATGATTTGGTCAATTGAAACTTTAATACGAATACACCTTACCTTTCGTTATAACAGCGAATGTACTTGCGGGTTTTGATTTCACATATAATTTCATTCCTTTTTAAATTAAACAGATATGTATATTTTTTAATAATCACTTACCAATAAGTGACTCAACTCAAGCGTGTATTAATATTATAACATAAAAAACTTAATATATACATATGTACATATAACATTATTAGGTGTCTCTAGAAGTCCCTTTGCAATGGATAACATTATAAGCATATTATAGTATTCAAGGACAACATTCCTCGATAACTTCAACACATATTACGAATAATAGTAATTTATTGTAGGATATAGCTGTCACAACTCATTCTTGTAAGCTTTGTTTCGTATTCAACAACCTGCCACACCTTTCTCAAAGGACTCCTTGCGAAGTATCTGACTTCTAAACAAATTTGTTTCTTCGTGGGTCTTACTACGTTTGTTTAGATGAAGCCCTTTTATGAATAAGACATAAACGGTGATACTATATCTACTCACATCCACTAAATAATTCATTACGTTAAATTGTATGTTTATGAAACTAAGATGAAAATTGTCTTTAAGGGCAAATCATTTAAATAAAGTTAATATATAATTTCGATCAAAAAAATCCAATTCCACAGCAAATAATAGTGGCGATGATAATAAAAATATGCTTAATAACTTAGCTGATTGAATTTAAGAAAATAAAAACCAATATGTGGACACAAGATATAAAAAAATATTCTTGTTTCTCTCGCACTTTTCAAATCAAAACGTACGAGCACACGGTTGTATAATGCATGACGTAAGACGCCGATGATTGTGGGCACTCCCCAGAGACGACCAATCACATTTGCATTGACAATTTAAGTAAGATTTAAAGCTATTTCATTTTCGCATATCTTTGTTTTTCTATTATACATATAATATCAATGTAATTTTAATATAATACTAGTCACTGGAGTGAGTGTCAGTCCAGTATCTCCGATTCTCACACCGATTATTTACTCGTCACTGAAACGGTGACGAAAATCGTTGTGAGGAAACCTGTGCACTTTCGTATTTACCGTTATGGTTATAAGCTCCACCTTCGCAGCCCAGGCTAATGTCACTTGAACGTGGTATGTTTTGTTTTACAGCAGACGGTGCTCTGCCGACTGGCTGATCGCGATACAGGCCAACCTACCTAGGCACAGTCAAATGCCCTCGTCAACGATGGACCACAGCGTAGTGAATGCGAGAAGTTATACTCTGAGATTCCCAACCTCCATGTCCAACGTGGCGATCATGGGAAAAACCCCTTCGAGGCCCATGTCTAATAGTGGACTATGCCAGACTAATCATGATAATGTTATATTGTTTAATACTCAGTACTCATACTACAGACATAATTACCATAACTGCACCAGTGCTACTACACAGCAAAGGGAAAGGATACTTCTAAAGAACATGATATAACGTTGTCTGTATTTTCTCTTGCTTTTAATATTTTACGGTTTAAGTTCGCTTACAGTTTGGTGATCAAGTACCAAACTTAGTAAGACGATATTCGTGAATTACTAAAAGATGTGTTTGTGTCGCCCCCTTTCCCATAATGGAACGTATAAGGTTGTATTTGGAATGACGTCAGAGGAGTTTGTTGAGAGTTACGTCAGCGCACAAGTCCATTGAGGATAACGTAAGAGGAACCGACATTGCTTTTGCGTGAAGCTTAAATAATGAAGTGCGCCCAAAAGTACTGATATTCCATATGTACGCGTTACGAGAATTGTGTGAAAAGCAATGAGATTGTTTGGGAAAAGTTGTAGATTGTGAACATATTACTTACCAGCCATGAGGCTGAAGCTGCAGTAGGTCTGGATAATACTCCACCACGTTGCTTTACTGAGGATTTAACTATTGCTACATAAGTATAACAGGAGGAACTATATTTTAATGGAACTTCGTTGCTTCGTTACTTCGTAGCACCAACGGTTTGAGACTGCTTTAAAACTTCTACTGTCTAAAAATTATGATCAAGGCCGAATTCCTACATAACTATAAAATGCACTACTAGCGTCTCACAATGGTATACATGGTGAACCTATCGCCATACGTCAGGTACCAGGCAGGCATCAGGCAAGATTCAAGCCACTGGTAGAAATTTCTATTAGAAAATTTAAGTCAGAAAAGGCCCCACCCTGGATTTGAACCCAGGACGTTTCAATCAGCAGTTGCGCTTGCAAACAACCACCACTCGACCAACGAGGCCGTCAAAGTAGATGATTTTTATAGAAATGTATAATTAGTATATACATATGTAGTAAGTGATGCTACACGATATTATTCAATACTCAGATATGATTATATCTAATGCATTGAATCAAAAATGGTGTATGTGTACAATATGCGTATATATAATAATACAAATCATTTATATGTGTTTATACGTGGTTAAATTAAACATACACTTAAAAAGACTCTATTAGGTAATCCCGGATATTAGCTCTGTACAATGGCACCAAGACATTACTGCTCCGTTTCAATAGCGTTCTGAGATTACTTCCACTGGTTGTAACCCAATATTTTCCCTATTTCGTCATGTCTCCGGGCGGCGATAGTGATATCGCATATCTTGGTGAATAGCAGTATTCTTTGACCCTACTTTTTGGTTATTGTATGGGATACCGCTGGGGGAATATTTAATCTTGGAGTACGAATATCCAATTTCGGCTGTAATGGCTTAGTTAGCTTTCATTGTTATCTATCGAGTACCAAAAACATACTATTTATCTTGAGTAATGAGACCTAATAGTAACATTCACAAAATTCTACGTAGTTTATTAACGTAAGTCTAGAGAGAAAAACTGGTACATTCTGTATGTTACAATCGTTGTATAATTGAGTTGCCAGCACATAAGACTCAATCAAATAGTGTACGAATACGTCTTTGATTAAGCTCTACGGATGAATCATTTACCATCACTCTAGCTTTATTGTGCTATGTTACATACAATTTTGAACATTAAATACAAAATTGCATGAAGTTATATGACTTTCAAAATATGGCTTTATAAATATGACTTTCGTTGGTCGAATGATTGTAAGTGCGACTGCAGATTAAGAAGTCCTATGTGCAATTTTAGTGTCGGCTACCATTGGGTTATATCTCATAGTAGCTCGTAACATAAAATTCCTACTAGTAGCTTGGAGTCTGATTATGTGCTCGATGCATGGAAAAAGGCTCATGCCCAATTTCATAGTAGGATGTAAACGTAATTGTTAAAACGTGGGAATACACGCGCATTTTACACTTCTCTACTTACCCCATCGGAGAGATACTGGCATGATGCCATGTAAATATATCTTATGTACCTATCTAAATAATATTGTTAATTAATGTTTCTAACAAAAACAAGTGACGAAAAAAACTAAATGAAAAGTTATAATTGCCTATTAGAACATGTTTCCTTTCTGAAATCTTATCTTAAATTTCAATTCGTCACAAGAAAATCTCGATCATTTTTGTTGTTTACCGTCTTCCCCTTTCCTTTATCTAACTACAGAAACAATAGGGGGGAAATTCTATAGTCGTATTTACGATCCGCCCCTCTGTTAAATATTGCCTAACAACAGTCCAACAGAGTGCTCGTCATACTTGTATAAATATACCTACTATTTATTATTCAACTAACTAGTAAATATGGACAGATTGAAATAAATCAATTGTATATGAGCTGGTTTATTTATTTAAACGTAACTTCACGCCTGTAATCCCCGAAGAGATAGGCAGAGAAATGCAGCACACTCCCACGTTTCACCGGTTACGTTTACGTCCCACTATGGAATAGATGGTGAGCCTTTTGCCATGCATCGGGCATGTATCCAGATTCCGAACCACTACTAGAAAATCGAAATCAGAAAATAAATTTATTTATTTAAACTTTGGAATTCCGCAACCCTTCCCACCTACATATTGCGCTACATAGCAAAACATTAATCCCAACATAGAATCTTGAATCTTTAACAAAAATAACTTAGCTGTAAGTTAAGTTAGTTATTAAAGATTAAAAAGATTTGGTGCATTATTCACCCACATAAAATGAGTGTATAATTTTCCCCCCTCCGACATTTACGACGAGATTTGAAATATGCGGGTCGGAATTCATATTTTATCTAATACATCTTTGATAGAGTTGATTTGAACGATGGAGTATTTTATGATCGAGCGTTGATATCCTTTCACGTCTTCCGAATGGAACGGGTATGATTGATTGAAAGGTGAGTTACGTTTATACTTATAAAATTAAGATAGGATTGAGAAAAAAAGCCTTCTTTGTGTGTCCTTACAAGAAATAACCTATATAATTCGTGGAAGCTTCCTTTGATAACACAGCTGGATTACCTGTTCGCATAATGAGATATTTTACTAGTACACTTTTTGTATGTATACATTCATGCTTATTTATGTGACAATCGTTTATTTATGAAAAATAATATTAAAATCTATTTTAGGTAACAAAAAAATTCAACTTTCTCAATATATAGAAAACCTAAGAAATATTCACAAATTGGACCTTGTCAAACGGGTGTCCAAAAACAATTGGATCCATCAGTTTAAAGTCTCGAGAGTTAGCACATTATGCGGTTAATAAGGTCTTACTCATACATTTTTCATTAATAAAAACCCAACAGTCGCCGCGCAAATGAAAATAAAATTGCGCTAATCGTTCTTGTTTGCGCGGGTAGTTCACAGTTTTGTTGCTTAGTTTAGCAAAACGTAACGCGCAGGCACCTTGCTCGTGGCTATTGTAGTCGCGGTCGTAACAGGAAAAAACAAAGATAACGCTGTCAGTGAAAAGTTAGAAACATGTTTCAGTAGATAACCTGTAACCAGTCAGTGTGATATACTGCGCGCGATTTGAACTTATTTGCTGTTGAGGTGGTTTGTCACTAACGTGGAAATCAACAATTACGTACATTTCGCTTAGTATACGTTGCACCTAATCGATTCCTATATTATAAGAGTGTTACGCTTATAAGGACAATCTCCTAACGAAGGTAATGGCTTATCACATTATAATAATCGATAAAAATAGTTGACCTCTTGTCTAAAACTGGTATATTTTATAAATTTACTACTACGTACATGATTGTAATGTTAGCCAAAATGGCAGAATATGGCTTTATTCTTCTCCGTCCAAGAGCGGAACAATAAAATGGTTGATTATGATGATAATGTTACTGACGATGATGACGATGATAAAGACGGTGATGATGATGATGATAATTTTGATGATAAATAAACAAGCTAATTATAGAACAACAACTCACCTAAGACCTAAATTAAAATTGATTAAAAAAAAAAAACTCCAGTAATAACAAAATGATTAAAATGGAACCTTCGTAACACAAGTTAAAAACAATTTAGCAACAGTCCCACTGACAGTGCTCTAACGGGCTAGAACAAAAGAGGATACATAATTAAAATAGCGTGAAATGGCATTGTCACGAGGACAGTTAGCTGTAATTAGTTAAAGCAGAGTTCCGTTTAAGCATTAATTGTGATTTGAGTGACATTGGACGAATGGCTACATGAATTGGCCATGTAATGAGCTTTGATCACGGTAATGTTCATCACGAATATTTAATTTGAATCAAATGGTTGATGGATCATGTTACATCAAATACTCGTATCTTAGAACTTACGCATGTTTAAGTAAACTTGAAATTGTAACACGTAAGATAAAGTAACATCAAGTCTGAGTCCCTCCGAAGGGGTAAGCAGAGGAGTGTAGTATACTCCCACGTTTTACTAGTCACGTCTACCCCCACGTTCAACTTTGGAATATGGGGTGAAACTGTTGCCATACACTGGGTATATATCTAGACTCTCAGCTCCTATTAGTAATTTTAAATTAGAACCAGCTCTAGTTATTGATCCGGAAATCGAATCCAAGGCCTCTAGTTCAGCAATCTCGCTTACAACCGCTCGACTAACAAGGCAGTTAAAATTTTTTTCAAATAATGAAAGTTACGGCTACAAGTATATAAAATGAACTTAGTTAAAAACCAATTTGTCGCCTATGGGATTTGCGCCTCAATTAATGTTTCACTTTGTGTTTAGGATAACTGAAATGAGTTTGGCGTCAGCGACCCCAACACAAAATGACGTATCTTGGATTAAATCAGTTTCTCTCCACCGCTTTCATGATTCCACTTGTGAAATATGCGTCTTATCTTAAAATGAAAGGGTTATGGCCATAGTCAGCCACGCTGTGCAACTGCAAGTTGACAAACTTTAATAGAACATAGAGAATTTATTTTTATAAGTTCTAAGGTATATACATTATAATTCTATATAAATGTCGCCCCAATTATAATGAATAATATAGATTTTTTAATTAAGTAGTGCAATTAAATCAATTCACAATGGAGCTAAAGTGGAGGATAAAGTGATGAGTTCTTTGGACCGCAAAGTATAACCATAATAGAAGACACTAACAAAGTAAAAACAGTAACCGCTCGGTTTTATGTACTAGCCTCGACTATAAAATGTTAAACGCTTTGAAATATACGACTACTGTAAGTACACGTAGTAGAGAAACAGGAACGTAGGGCAATTTGTTAAATAGACCGACGTTATTGTTAAAATAACGGGTCGTCAATGGACAACAATCGCTTGGAATTGAAATACAGTGAAGACACATTCAAGAAGCGAGCTGTGAAGGTAACGACGAGATAACAAAAAATTAACATCACGCTTGTAATGTGCGAAAGTGTAGGCAGATAAGTTTGATTACGAAGAGATAATGGGTATGTTAGATGTTTATATTAAAATATTAAAATTCCAGGAAGTATTGCACCAAATATGTGTTCACGTACTGTTATCGATACAAATTGAGGTCGTCCAAGTTTCCATCGCAAAATCTAAAAAACACAAAAGCAATCAATACACGTTGCGTTCACAGTAAGCTATTTCCTCGTTTTTTGACCCGCGTGTTCACTCCGTTTAAGCCACCCTTCCACTGATTTCGACAAACTGTCTATAGGTTCTCAAATTTCGTTCCTGAAAGTATTGTCAGCAGTACGCATCGATAGATGTGTCTGTGTCTATCAGTCTGTTTGTCTCTTTATGCATATGTGCGTCTCGGTTAAAGCCGCTTATTGTTTTTTTATAATTATAAATTCATTATTATTTCATAGATTATAATGGGAATAGTAATATGATGTGCTCGGATTAGAAACGTGATATCGTTGACACATCGATAATAAAGACGATTGGTGTTTTAGAATGCAAGACCAGATAAAATATTAAACTCTTTTGTAGGTTATTTTGTGTTACATTGGAATTTTTTTTGCGGATTTTAACTATACTAGTACTACAACATCATTATGTTGTTTCATAAATCAATTGGAGGCATTCCTCCGACTGATCTATCCTCTCCTTATTGTTTGCAATTATATGAAAGAACATATGTATATGCGTTATATATTACAAAGTTTAATACATCCTCATCCTCCTTGTTTTTTGCATGCATCCACGGAAACAAAAGAAGCTAGTACGCGTTTCGTTCAGAAACGTTGTTCGTAGAATTTGAGCTCGCGATTCGTTCGGTATTGGAATAGTTCAGTAAAGCCGCGCCCCCACTGGGAACGCAATATTGTTGACTTACACCGATACACACAAACACCAATTTTATGCCTTACAATACTCAAGTCATTTAAAATTAATTTCATTAGCTTTGCCTCCAAAACAATGCATAACGTAGTTCAGTATATGACATAATAATTATACTTACTGAACAATGCCATACTGGGTTTTGTTTACACTGAAAATGGTAAAATACATACGTATTTTCACAACAATTTACTTTAAGACATTGACATAACAGGAACACGTGAACACGAAAACAGAAGTTGTCATTCATGTGTCAGTAGCTCGAATGAATGGGTGTGCGCATGGATGTGTGAATGAATAAATGAATGAATGACTACATTATTTACTCCCTTTTCGGTAAATTTATGTATAAGACTTGGTCATTTATATTATCATTGTATTTTCGATTAATAACGTAACTTGTGCAAACTAATACTATTTTTATGCTAATTGTTACCCTTAAACTAGGAAAAATAACAACTAAATAAAACAAATAAACAATAATAATACCCGCCTTTATTATTGTTACTGATGGAAATATATGTAGGTATGTTTAACATTTTAATATTAAGTATCACTTGCTATAACGGTAAAGGAAAACACCATTAGAAAAATGACACTTCTCAACTTATTTTTAGGTCTCTACACTATTTTCTTAGGTTTATGAAGTCTGCCAACTCACATTCGGCCATCTTAGAAGACTACAGGCTTGACCCGTCTAATTTTAAGACGGGAACTGTTCAACAGTGAAAATATAAAAGGGTTGTTATTGATGCTATTTATAATTAACTGACACATTCTTGAATTAGCCATTAATATATGCACTTCTAAGGAGGATGCACCCAAAAAAGGACCTGTGAATTATGACATACGTATATACCAGAATATCAGTGAAATGGACGCGACGATCTCCTTATAGATCAAATATTAGGTCAATTTATCATCACAACTGACACTACCTAGAATCACCCAACTTTTTCTGCAACCATTATTTTGTATACAAAACGAAACGAAAAGCAATCGTTGCATTTTAAAGTGAGCTTTTTACGTTCGCTAGCGGTCACCGTTATATCTTGACCTCCCTCGCTACGAACCTTCAACAATGTTGGTTTAGACTGTCAAAACAACTGTTATATAAATTATGTTTATTTAGTGCTATTGCCAATAACTTGACCCATATCATGTTCTTATAAGTAATTACACGGTGTGCTATTAAAATATACTATTATTAGGAGTAAGTGAACTCATCATCATCATCAGCCTACAACTGTCCACTGCTGAACATAGGCCTCCCCCAGAG
>DWDT01004199.1:0-11469 GCA_018245595.1 Microceris scylla | reverse complement strand
AAGTAAGAACATTAAAATATAAAAAATAATTTATTAACCTTGTACAAATTTTCATATGTAAGTTTAACTGATATATGTTTATGATATACTGTTTCTGATGAAATTATTAAATGACTTAATAAACTTTTCATATACTTATTTACAATTATGTTCAAGTCCGAATGTTTATTTTAGGGGTGTCGTGATTTATCCATCTTTAACATTCAGTATACCGTGCCTGGATTTTGGGATGGTAAGCGTAGGTAAGATATTTCTATAATTATGTATTTAGTAGAGTTTTAAAATATTTTATCGGCAAAATCGGTCCGCCGTTATGAACAGAATACTGACTGTAGAAGGAGCTCGTTAGGCTCTTAAGGATGGAGATATTTGGCACCGGGACTCTGTCTACCCAGTGAAGCTTTGGCGTAATAATATAATAATAATAAAAAGTAATCGATACATTTTATAACAATTAAGTGACGTTACAGGTGTGTCTAAAACTCTAGAAGTAGACGTGATAAATGAATCCATAGTGCATGTGAATGGTTCTCTTAAAATATCATCGGATGGCCCCGAAATAAGCAGCATTACATTAACAGACTATGCAGTGGCGGATAGACCTAAACCACAAGTGCCACAATGGCCAAGGGAATTTAGCATCGAACCTTCTAAAATTAGTATCGGGTCGGAGTCTCGTATATCTGTAAAGGTAAAACACGATGATATCCTATTTGAAAAGAATGAAATAGAGAACAACAAGCGTGTTCTGGAGCGCGACGTCGCGTCGCAATATCATCCTGTCATACTCTTGGCAAAAGCACATGAGAATTTATTATTAATTATCGTACTAATCTCATCGTTAGTCTTATAGAAGCGATATATTAATAAATGTTGCGTTCCAAGTCGTTGTAAATTCAAATGTCTGTACAGGTTACACTGACGGCAAATTTGATTAGAGCTAATCATACGTCTCTGGAATTGGAATTAGATAAATCAGACAGCCCGCCGATTATACTGCCTGTCACATTTAACGCCATGGTGCCTGAGGTCACTCCAGCGCCAGATATAAATTTACGAGCCTGTTTCTTGGATTTCACATATCAACATGAAATCTTTATCAGCAGTAACAGTTTTCGGGGATATTTCACTATTGAAGAGCCACAGGTAACTTGTGAATTTTGTATTGATATAATTTTTCAGTTTTTTTATAAGTCGATTGTAAAATTTTAATGATTTTTTAGGAGGAATCAAGCTTGGAAATAGAAGTCGGTATACAAGAGGGCATGATACATCCAAATAGCACTTTGTGCTTACCTGTCAGCATTAGAACAAGCGTTCTTGGAACTCAAGAGTACTTTGTGAGGTAAATTTCGAAAGTAGCGTTAATGACCTACCAGCATTAGATTTAACTTTCTTACACGTCAAGTATCAGTGTAAAAATGGATCGGTTACCGACTAGTTGCTGTTGTTAGTTGATGATGTTACTTAATTATTTTTTTTAAGGATACATCTATTTGGGTTGTCTAAGCCAGTACAGATTTGTCACATTTCGGGATGTGGAGTGCGTCCCATCGTCACGTGCACCCCGACAGCCCTCTATTGGGGACAGGTGAAATTGCTGACTAGGACACAAAAAACCTTAACTTTGTGCAACGACTCGCCTGTAAGAGTAAATTATAAAGCTTCACTGGTACGTAACTGATTAATTGTTGAATCGGTGTTAAATTAATAGTCTCCGAAATTGGCATGCAAGTATGGACAGAGTAACGAGTGTATAAGATGCACAGCAGGTCTGTAAGGAGAGAGATCTCGTATATGGCTCTCGATGTTCATACCTGACTTTTTTGGCATTCTTATTAATAACTAAAAACTAAAATCAGCAGTAACGAATACTGTTTCCATGATTAGGTAAACCGTGATGGAAGATGGCAAATAAACCCAACGGAGGGTTACGTAGAACCAGAATCGGAAACAGACATATTTCTAACGCTGTATCTCATCGATGCCGACTCGTATACGAACAAAGCTATGATTCAGTTGGAGAAAGTGAAAGATATTGTTCGTAATTTTTTGTATGAATTAAAATCTTACTCCTATAGTTATAATAGCTGGATATATATCAAGTGATGAAACATTTTTGTGATTAATTTTTACATTTTGTAAAGTTATTAAGTTTTTACATTTATGTAACTCAATTTTATTTTATTTTGCATTGAGTATTTTATATGTACCTTAACCTTCTTACTTGGTTTCGATGATATCAAAATGCATTTATTTTTATTTACAAATATCTATCTAATGTGTATGTAATCGTATAACTTAAAAACAAAAACTTGAAGTAATTTATACTAAACTACATCAATTTACAGCTTGTACCGCTTTCCGCAACCGGTATTGGGACGAGCATTTTAATCGGAGAGTTCAGAGACAAGGTCATTATAGGAAAACATTTTACGAAAATTCCACTAAATCATAAAGTGATTATGGAAAATTGTGGCACACGCATGCACGTGTTGGAATGGAGCGAACATTACAAAGCTCCAAAAACAAAGCAGAATGCTGCGTGAGTGACATAAAAAAATGTTTACGACTAATAATAATATGGATCATTACTAACGTGGTCTATGTTTCACAGTGGTTTTTTCAACTTGGATCCCAAAGTTTTTAAAATGGCAGCCGGTGAAAAGGTTGAATTGACAATAACAGGCTTATCCTATAAAGTGTCTACTGTGAAAGAAATGTGGTACTTAGTTGGTAGCGTAGAAGGTATTAATAAAAAGGAATTATTACTGGAGTGTCAAATTATAGCTGAATTCGTTGATCCAAAAATAGAGTTGTCGACCTCCGTTATAGATTTTCAATACGATTTCGGACCTTACAGTGAATATTATAAACTCACAGGTAATTTACATGAACTTGAAGCATATAGTAATTATTTCAATATTATTGTTCCTTACATTTTAATTTTTAACATTTATTTCAGATATTTTAACGATAAAAAATATATCGAAACTACCGTTGGATTTTGAAATAAGTGTGAAACCTCCTTTTGCTATAGTTCAAAAGAGCAGCACGTATAAGATTTCACCGAAAGAAGAGCATCTGTGTGGATGCATTTGTTACAATGAGGCTGATTTGAATTTACCAAATATTCATAGTGAATTCAACCCACAACACTCTAAACAATTCATTGATTATTTGACCTTAAAACCGGTGGTACTCGCACAAAAAGAGCCACTGCATTTTTTTCAGGACATAAATAAAATAAAACTAGCTTTTAATTTAACTCATCTAGTCGAAGAGCGACTAGAAGATCAAGAAGTAATGAAAGTACAGATATTGTTCGACACAACAAAGCATTTATCATTAAAATCTAGAGTATATTGTGATCTTATGAAAATAAAATTTAAGGGACACAAAAACAAGGTTAACAAACAGATATTCGTCGCAAAATCGAATTAAGCTTGTGGAAAAACAGCAACAATAATGTTTTTGTTAAAATGTTGTATTGCCCTTTTCAGGATGCAATAAAGTTAATCGGTAAAATAAATTTTCCAAATATATTTATATTGTCGCCAAAAGTAGATTTTCAATGCATACTGAATGGAAGTATAGAAAGCAGAACAATAAAGATTCAGAATATTACTCCTCTTTTAGTATGTTACAGATTTAATTGGAAAAAATACATCGTAACTACGACAGTAAGTACAATATACACCAATAATAACAACTAATTTAATAGAAAGGGAACATGCTCCTTATTAATAATAATAATTTCATACAGGATAGTCAAATTCCGAAGCTAGAAGCAACAAATAAGATCGTTCACTCTCCAACCATTGACTCCGAACCTAGTGGTAATGTCTTAATTTTTTGCTAAAGTAAATTTAAGTGTCATATTTTAAACAACATTTAACTATGAATATACATATGTATATGTACCAGATTAACTCACGTATGTTTTTCGGGTTGGCCCGACTAGCTTACTTAGACTTCGGAAAACAAGTGAAGTATAGTTAAGCCGGTACATATAATATAATTATGTGTAAAAATACTGATCAGACATTAAATAGTAAAACACTCAGCTAGTTATTAATTAAACGTTGTAGTCGCGGACCTCCACGAAATTATGGCATGCCGAACACCTGCAGGATCAACAGCTGACAAGCTACTGGAATACGAATGTTATCCGAAGGAAGTAGTGTCTACAGTTCCAGATCCTAGTCCCGTATATTCTTTGACAGTGGATGAAGAAGATTTTGAATATCTCCATAAAAATATGTTAAAAACAATTTTCCCAATGATAGACATAGATTATGATACCCAATTCGAATGGATATCGAAATTTCCTCATTTATCTCAAAGATTCTTGTGTATCAATGACATGATGCAATTAACACCACACAGGGGATTACTGAAACCAAATGAAACTCAGTATATTCAAGTGATGTTTAGACCAAAGCCTAATATTAATATTCGTGCAGTTCTGGAATGCGAAGTGTTAGGAGGTCCACCAGAATCTATTATAGTAACAGGACAAAGTTCTGATCTTTTGTACAAAATTAATACTTTAAAGGTAAATTTTAAAATAAGGTCTTTTCATGAGAATGCTGCTGAGAATTTAGTTATAACAAATACAGCACAGTTACCGTTCGAATATAAAACGTATCTAAACGAGCCTAAAGTTGAGAATGGTCTTGATGGATGTATTCTTAATTTGGTACCAGAAGAAAAGGTCCTGGAACCAGAGGAAGAATTGGAAATTAAAATAGAAATAAAACCAGGAATAACCGGATTTTTTAATAGAGTTTTTCTATTGGAAATAGGTCACCTTCCTTTTGTCCCTATAGAAGTATTTGGTTGGGGAGTAATTCCTCAAGTATATTTATCTTTACCAAGACCGGAAATTGGTAATGTAAGTACTTATAGTGAATACGAAAACAGTTTTTGATTTTAATAATATAAGTGCCCCAGTAGCGATCGAAATTCCTCATCAAAGCAACAGTTTGAGCGATAAATAATTTATTTAATTCAATTTAAAGTATTTGTAAAACATAATATTACACATACATTAAATATTAAAGACAAACAGTATTTATCTAATTTCAATTTGACCACACTTTACCACGCTTTAGCCATAAACATAAGAGTATATACATATGTGTGTGTGTGTGGCAAATGCATGGTAGTGTGTGTAATGTTTTTTTTATTGACTCAAAGTATTTTTTAAGCATTATTTTAAAAAAATAATAACATTCTGTACTCCTTTTTTAGATAAGTTTTTTTCTATATAAGTTAAAAATGTGTCTTTCATACTCCTCCGTCCGTGCAATTTTCGTAAAAAGAGTTACAGTTTTTCCTTTATGTATTAATAATATATAGATTTCTAACATGTATTTTATTGAGGATTAGATAATTATAATATTCATATTGTTTTATTTGCTTGCTTGTTTTATTTGCATTTTCAAGCTTGATCCAGAGTTGGGCTATATGGCTATTCCTGCATTGACAACAGAATATTTAGAAGCTGTAAGTGAAATCGTTTTGAAGGATGTTGCCGGACATTTAAATTCACCTTTAACTGAAAAGTGTTTTGAAGATTCAACCTTCAATCAGGATTGGCATATCTGTTCATCTTGGGTACGCTTATATTTTATCCGGGTATTATCTTAAAATTTAATAATATGTTATGTATTACCTATATTTTATCTCATTTGTTTTCAGGACGGTTATCCCTCAACAATGGACATAGAATTAGTAATAGAGAGAATTTTATTAGTAAATCATGTCCGAAAACATCCCGAAATTCTGAGTACATATTACACTTCCTCTAAAATGGCGTCAATTGCAGGATTTACTACCACACCATACGTAATAGATTTTGGTGTGATAATCACGGGTTGTACGGTATGAGATTTTTGTTCAGGAACAAAATATATACTTTCGTTAGGTATGATACATCAAATATATTTTTTAAACTGTGATCTTTGAATTCAGTAAATTAATTATAGGTACAATGTACTGTGGATATAATTAACTATGGGCCAATTTCATCAAAATTACACTTTGCGAAAGGTACAAATGTTCCTACGTGGCTTGGATTAAAGTTGTGCGGAAAATTGGGACCTGGTGAAAAAGGGAAATTGGACGTAACATTTTCACCTACGGCTAATGACTTTACAGAATTGGAACAAACTGTTGCAACGTCTTTCAATTTGGAGGTAAACAATTCATAGCAATTATGTACGTAAAGGCAATTCAGCCAAACCGTTGAACATGTTTTGATGAAGTTAAATATTGAAATAGAAATATGAGGCTAGGCGGAAGCTTCATTCGTTTTAAAAAGAATATTGGATCCTCATGAAAATACTATTTATCGGGTGTAAATATATTTTTTTTCATTACAAGCTTTAAAACAATATTACATGTTATATCAGGTGCCCTGTGGAGTTACAATCCCGGTGCAAGTAAAAGCGCTGTGTGCAGTACCATATTTGGTATCCAATATTGGTGCTATAAATTTTGGCTTAGTTAGATGCGGCAACAAAGTTGCCTGTTCCATTCCAATAAAAAATATGTGAGTATATTTATTCTGTATTCTTGGAGTTTGTGTAAAATCATTTTATAAAATCAAATAATAATCTTGTATTTCAGAGGTAAGCCAACATGTGTTTGGTACGTTAGTCTAAAGCTAAGGACACCTGGTCCGAACCCCATAGTAGTATTGGACAGTTCTGGAAAATATGAGCCCGAAGAAGGTGGATGGTTGAGCATTACATTCAAGCCTACTTTAGAGGTGCGTTTAAAGGGAATATAATTATTACCTAATTTCTACGTACGGTGATGTTTAAGATAAAATTTTACGTTTACTTGTTCAGATGGTGTACGAAGGCCTACTGATATTCAGATTTCATATGAATCCTACCAGACTAACCATACCTGTAACAGGACAGGGTATATTGCCTCATGTGCACATCATTGGACCAACCATAAGTTTTCCTCCAACGCTCCCGTGGGCAAAGACAACTGATATGTACTTTGGCTTAACAAATCCATGTCCATTTCCGATTGAATTAATTATTGCTCATAGCGACGTGTAAGTTTAATATAATCTTTAAATATACGTAATTCGTAAAATATTTTTATCGTTTATTCTGTAACAAGCGATGTTCATACATATAAGGTCGTAATATTAAAATTTTATGAGTATAGTACCTATAGTACACTAGCTGACCCGGCGAACTTCGTACCGCCTAACAATCTGTTGCTCTGCCCTCACATTTTAAATCTCTGACATTTGTTAAAGTATTAATTTTAATGATATTCTGTACAGGGCCATTTTGATGTAAATTACATACACAACATAACTAAAGTATTTTATTGCATGCAAAATAATACTATTGTATTGTTTGTATTGTTTAAAATAGCTTCGTAAATAACCCATTATTTATTTGTACATGTAAAGGATAAAATTGGTTATTGTGAGTTCTTTATAGGACATAGACATATACAATCAAGGACCTTTTTGTAGACTTTTTTAAAACATCCAATTCGTATGGTTAGGACAGTGTTTGCAATGTAAGCGCATAAAAATGCGTTTTTTATGCGTTTTTAATGCGTTCTTGAACCACTCCATCCGTTGACGAAAACTACATTAAAATCCGTTGCGTTATTTGAAAAATCTAAGCGTACAAACAGCGGCAGCGACTTTATTTCATACTATGTATAGATTAAGTAGCAACGAAGTACCTACTACATTTATTAAACTATTGTACTAAATTTGTTATACATCTAAAGTAATAAATTTACGAAGAACGAAGTACTATAATTATTATATTATACGAAGTACTCAATCTACTAAATCTAATATGGCTAATAAAAAATAGGGGTTGGTGATAGAAGGGTGAAAATAAAGGATTATATGTATTTTTAATGCCACATCATAAAAAAAATTAAAAATTTTGTCCAAAAAAAAACTTGGGGTGGACCATTCCACTTAATGGTATGAAAAATAGATTACGACCTATTCTCAGACCTACCGAATATACATATAAAATATCATAAAAATCGATCAAGTCGTTTCGCAGGAGAATGGCAACTAACACTGTGACATGAGAACTTTATACATATACATATGTAGAGGTTACTTCAAAAGTGTTGTCTTTCTCTATAATAGGATTTCAACCGTTTACGTATAGTAATAAGATTCCTTTCACTGTATTATAGTAAGTATAAATTGAAGATGGTTTATTTGTTAAATATAGAAAATGGAAGGAAGAAGACGAGATATATCAAATGCTTTTCAAATATTACAATAAGCCTGAAGAGATACTATTGCCAGCTATTAAACCTGGATTGGGGCTTCCGTGGGAAATTATAGGTTTTGTGAAAAGATTTAAGGAACGGGTGAAAAAGTACGCTTAACGTTTTGATTTTCAAATATTTATGTTTTATATGTAACTGCTTTCTGTTAATATAAATTGTTTCATCACCAGATGTATTGACGAAGAGGCGGCGGCAATGAAATCCACTGTTGGAAAAGGTGCTCCCTCGGCGAAGTGAATAAACAATTATTATGGACCGTTTTAAATATTGCTTTATTTACTAGTATCTATTTAACAGACATTTAATGCATATTTATAGGAAGTCAAAGAGTCCTAAGGCAACTGCAAAATCGTCACCGGCAAAAGAGAATTCGTCTCCGAAAAAGTTTCGAACCGAAGCTGAAATTATAGCAGGTTAGATCTTAGAAATACAAGTTATATAATATTGCATTTAGGTAATTAATGTGTGAATATCGAATTTTACCGTACTTTTTTTCAATATTTTGTGTAAAAGAAGTTCTATGAAACTTTTTATTTAAAAGGTTCTATGAAACTTTTTATTTTTACCACAGATGTGATTGAAAAAATCGCTCGCACATAATATATGTATATTACATTAATATTACGCACACAAAGGTTTTTGACCAAGCGTTTGAAGCTTTCGACGTTCGACGTTCATACTCGTATCTGTGAGCTTCACTTTGCGTTCCGAACATAGTACAACATTTTGCATTTCACAATACAAAATTGTTTTCATTTCATTCAAATGGAATTATCATTCACTTTTATTTCATGTATTATTATTATAATAACTTCAAAGTTAGTCAATACTTTCCTTATTTTTTCTTTTTGCATTTTTTGCATTTTCTCAGGACGTCCCTAACGTGGATGTACGAATTACGACTTTTATGTACTTACTAACTAACTAAGATGGCGTAACGACCCGAAATGAGTCTTAGCCTCCGATACCAAGATACGCCACTTTGATCTGTTTTGCGCTTCCTCTGGCCAATTTTCCAAACTCTAACCATGGCCATATATAATTTTACACATAATATAGCAGTATATTATTATGTAATTTGATACATAAATATAGATATACCGGTCTGCATGTATGTATATGGGACGCGACTATCTCAATCTTCAGGAGTAGCAACACGGTTACAACCGACATTTAACATAACAGACTCATATTAACTGTAGTTAATAACTAACTAACTAACTGTAACTAATAATAAAAAGATAATAATAATATTGTCTTGTATAATTATACTAGTATGAACTTACGTAAGCTTAGTACTAGCCCGTTGGTGCACTTTTTAGCATATCTGACTGATGCGTCCGGGCTCGTGGATTCGATTCCCAACCAGATTATAAATTTCTGTGATGACCAGAAGTATTTCTGGTGTATGTGGATGAAAAATATATGTGTAAGTATATATTTATGTATATATAAGTAGATTCTTTCGTCTAGTTACTTGGTAACTTATATTTGCTGTAACCGGTGAAGCGTAGGAGTGTAATAACGCTTGAGCCCTTTATTTTCTCGAAACATTAAGAAAAAAATCACTTTTGTAAGCTAGACATAAAGATGATTTTTACAAACAGCGGGTACGTGTGAATAGTGTTTGAGGTGTGCGTGCCTACATACATACAAAAACCTACAAACAAAGGAATGCTATTCTTTTGCCAATAATACAATGAAAGGTAGTTTTGAGGATATAACTTTTTTTTTAATAATTTGACTGCGTCGTTGGTCGTGTTGGTTGCAATTGCGACCACCGATCGGGAGGTCCCGGGTTCGATTCCCAGGTCGAAAACTACAAAATTTTCTAATTTAGATTTTCTAGTAGTGGTTCGGAGTCTGGATATATGCCCGATGCATGGCAACAGGCTCACCACCTATTCCATAGTGGGACGTAAACGTAACTCGTGAAATGTGGGAATGTTCTGCATTCCTCTGCTTACCTCTTCGGGGATTACAGGCGCGAAGTTACGTTAACAATAGGCTCACCACATATTCCATGGGACTTAGTCGTAACTGGTGAAACGTGCGGTAGTACCTACCTACTACAGTCCTCTGCCTACCTCTTCGCGGATTACGGGCGTGATAATCAGTTTTATACATTTATGTAGGTACTTATATACTTAGCTTATTTTGTTATGGTAAGTTGTTTTCGTAAGCTTATTTTGATTGTTTCGTTGTAATAACAAGTCAGCACAGGGCGCGATGGCGCTCATTGGGGGAAGCCTATGTCCAGCAGTGGAATGAGACGGGCCGGTGATGATGATGATGAATAACAAGTCATTAATTAAACTAATTAATAAAAATGACCATATTTATTGGTCACTCACTTAATCATAATTTATTGTAAAATACATTCTACTTCGTAGATAAAGAACACTAAAAATATTCAAAACTGTTCAGTAATAATTAACGAAGTGACAAACATAACAATGGATAACAAAAATAAACATCAATTTCGTCAGTAATTGTTCAAATTGACCAATTACGATATTGTTACCGAATGACCAAACTGTGGATTGTTCACCCTAAAATAGTGGCGATAGTACTTGGGTTCAGTCGAAATATAAATACAGGTTTTTTAGTTGTGGATATGCGAATATATTAAAAACGTATTATTAGGCCAGATGTCTTACGTGGTATCTAGAGGGGAGTAAGTGCCAATATCATCTATTCTTCACTTTCGGCACGCATGCACTTTTTTCAAGTGATTGATTAGACAATCTACATATTATATGTCTTAGAACTACATAATATGTACGTACAGGAGAGTTCCGTAAGGCATAGTATTCGTCTTCTGAGACATCACCATTGCGGATGTATTTATCATTGAATATTTTTTTTACTAGCGCATAATATACAAAAATTTAGTTTCTTGAGTGTGCAATAAATATTTTTGATATATGAAATTGTATAATGTTCCGTATGCTGTGTATTTCTAAGGTGTGTGAAAGTCTGCCAACCCGCACTTGGCCATCGTGGCAGACTATGGCCTTAACCGTCTCAATTCGAGAGGAGACCCGTATTCCAGCAGTGGAATTGTAATGGGCTGAAAAAAAAATGCTGTACCACCGTGTCATTTTCTATCATTATAAATCTACCCTCGTATTTTTTGACAAAATATGTGTATAATTTTAT
>DWDT01004198.1:0-11470 GCA_018245595.1 Microceris scylla | reverse complement strand
CAGTCTTGACAAATATTTCATTTCTTCTACACTGAATATCAATATCATCATCATCGTCATCAGCGGCCTGTATCAGTCCAGTCCAGTCACTACACTGATCAGAAATTATCAATGATATATTAGTAAAAAGTAGACCAAAAATATATATTTATACCAAAAGATAAATATTTATGACCAAAGATAAATATTTATGTATAATGTATTTCAAGCTATTTCTCAGCATTTGCTACGCACAGTGGCTTATGTGAAAAACTGCTGCGAACTCTCGGTTTCGATGGAGATGTTTACAGCCTGTCCGGTAACCACTTTCTTCATAAAATAGACTTAGCTGTTAACCACGAACTTCCTTACAACGCTGATGAAGTCTCTGAGTCGAGCCCAAATCGGATTGAAGGCGAGTCGGGAGTAAGCCTGTACTTACAAAGAAATAAGTATACTTACAATTTTCGTTCAAGAAATAAAGTCATATTTCCAAATACACAACTTTGACACGAAATTTAAATGTTGAAAAAGTTCAGGGACATTAATGACAAATGAAAAGATACAAAAAAAACACATGTGACACGAACGGCGAGAATGTAAATAAAACCGTTTTATTTCGTTTCGAAACGAATAACGCGAACAAATTATTTATTGATTGCAAATGAATGCGGGACGTAAGTACACAGTGCGACAGGCAATTTATATTTTTAGTGAAATTACCTGAACCGACAGCGTGTTTACTGATCGATTTAAAATGTTACTGTTTCGCGGAGTACTGACGCAGATTGGAGAACTACCCGTAAATACACTGAATCGCAAGAGAACAGATTTGAATCCGTCGAAGGAATACAAAATAAAAAGGGAGATTGAAATTTCACAAACACATGTCTTACTACATGTGTACGTTGTGTACTATGTGTGTAGGTTGGTAACTGAGTCATTAGTTATCTTAGAAACATATTGTGTTACTCGATTACTACATAGTGATATCGGTTGTTGGTTGCTTTCTTCTCCAAGTTTGTGAGGTGGTTTCACAGCAGTCACTATAATATCATCAATAATATTATCGTTACACTGCTGGATATGAATATTCTCTCAGAATGAAAAGATTTAAGGCAAGGAAGTTGAAAGACTTCACATGCCTCAATTGACATTATGGAGAGCTATACTACTCGTATGTGCAAGTTTCCTCGCGCTATATTATTAAATATTACGTGAGTCCCCCAAATTACATTCCGAGGCATGTATCTTTTTGTCCTGCCATATAATTTGTTATGCTGATACAAGCATGTTGGTCTGACCCTAGGCAACTTAGCCGCCTAACATCTTAAACACTTAAACTTGATAATACATAGAAATACAGAACAGCGGGAATAGGTGCAGTGGGAGGACAAAGGACCTACGGTCAACCTAAGGTCACAAAGAAAGAAACTGCGTACCTTGCTCTTAAAACAAGTGAACAATGATTATTTTGAAAAAAAGAAATTTGACTACATTGCTAATTACGCGCTGAACTCTGAAAATAAATATTCAATCTGGTAATACAGAAATAAATTGACCTAGAATTCCGTCTGTCAATAGATTTGGAGATTTTAACAACTAATAAACATTTTGAGGGTATAGAGACGGTCAACAGATAAGTGTGCCCGGTCATCAGTCACCGTCGTCAGCCCATGTAACTTAACTAATAATGACTGACATTTTATCACTATTGTTTTGTTGGCGGTACTGTGTCACACTGAGCTAAAATTTTCCACGAAACTAACATAAACATAATATTATTATCTTAACAAGAATCAATAACAAAACATCACGGCTCTAATTCTCTGAGGGGATAGAAAGAGAAGTACGCGTAATACACTCCCACGATTTCCCAGTTACGTTATATGTCCCATCATAGGATCTTAGGGAGTGAGGATGTTGGCATACACTGAGTACAAATCCAGACTCCGAGTCATTACTAGAAATTTCAAGTTAGAAAAACCCAATAATACTTTGCCCGAATAGGATATCGAATCTTTCGATCAACTTTCTCCCTTGCAGTCATTGGACTCGGCTTGAGTCGAAGTTGATTGCAAAGAAATGAACTTGAATAGTTCTAGAAACGGCAAAGAAGAAAGGTTTCATAACTATAAGCAGGGGTACTCCATCAACTGAGGATAGCGAATTCTTCTTTTTATTAACCAATATACTTTGAAATAAAAGTGAATAAACGTTCAGTTCAAAGCTAGATAATTAAGTAAAAAGTCAAAGTCAATATCAAAATCAAAATATATTTATTGTGGACCTAACATACAGATGACAATAAGTAGTAGGTATCTTGATTGGCTAAAGTCCTGCTTTACATATGCGACGACATTTGTATTAAAAAATATAATTAAGCCTTATAACTACATCTTAAATTAATAAATCAGATTATTAATAATATGTAGTTTACTACATAAAATTCACAAACAGGTATCTTCTAGAAATTCTAATAGTGGTCCATAAGCCAGACGATTACAACTAAAGAGAATAAGAATTAAACCGAAATAGAACGATATAAAATCAGATTTAGCAATATTTCCACATTTTTTATTTACATTAACCACGTGACATTATTATTTCAGATATTTGCACCATCTCGTACAACGTCTAAATACGTCATTTTTAGGTTACCGACGTAGTTATAAAAATTTGCAATATGGCCGCAGTCCATAACGCGTCAATTTCTAATTGGCGTGAAGCTCCTGAAATTATGAAATCCACATCCAAATTCCGACAAATACTCTTTAATTGACTGGAATTATAAGTTATTAAGATATTAAAATTACGTACGAATTATAATTGTAAGTCTTGCGTGTATGAAAAAAATTATGAATTACATTAGTTATCTATAATATAAGAATTATTATCAATTTTATTAGAATTCTTATTAGAGTTGTGGGCGATTGCAACTATAATCATTTTGTAAATAGCGCAGTGCCCGGTGTGTCCCGGCGCTTAGCAAACTCCATCCGAACAACAAGACAAAGTGTCTGCGGCTGGAGATAGGTCCAACGTTTGTTTGTCGCGCGGCCCACGACCAGCCCTCGGCCTTTCCCTTCTGAAACGTTTTTGTCCTTGCCTCTCCGCGCTTTATAAGCGGCTTGGGGTCACTAAATCGCTGTTTATTTGGGTTAGATATATAGGGTCCGACCTAAATAGTCATAAATTACTTTTATTAAAGTGTTTATCAATTATTATATCATCATCATCCTATCTTAGTCCACTGCTGAACAAAAGGGAGTTCATGCCCGTAATCTCCACGCTGGGCATGCGGCTTGGAGATCGCAGGGCACTGCTTTTCGCACCGCCGACGCTGCTACCCGTCGGCGACCAGGGCATTTAGCCGTGCCTATTTAGGCTGCACTATACCACAATCAGCCGGTCGCCAGAGCCTCGTCTTTTAAAGCAGGGTATACCACGTGCAGTGAGGTTGGCTTGGGCTCCTGAGATGGTGGTTGGAGTCACTTACACCCCATTATTATATAACTCAACGTAATCAGTCCGTCAATGACGCTAAACATTGATTAAATACAAACATGTAATTCAATTAATCATATATTATTTTTCTTATAACGCTCAATAATTATGGTCTGGTCTGGTCTGGGTTGGGCTGGTCGTGCATATAATATTAATATATCCTTATAAACATACGTATTTTCTGCGCGCAGAGGCACAACAAATACTTAAATTAACCATACAAATATTTTCCTGCGCGGGTTCCGAACCTGCAACCCCTTTTCAGCAGCCACGTTTACTAATTTTACCAAAACCCAGTCAAATTTTATATCAAACTCACAAATTCTTAGCAGCATTTACCCTTATTACTCACAGTCACTTCGAGACTAAGTTGAGTTGAAAGTGATTAAAGAATAGCAAAAATGTAAATTAATTACTATTGTTATTATTACGAGTATATCAACACACCCGATTCCTTACGAGGTATTCAGAGATCGCGAAATGCCAAATACCTCTGTCTTTTCAGATCGACATGCTTCTTCAACATTCATTCTTTAATATAATACATTTATTAAAAATATGTGTACAGGAAAAGTATTTAATATAAAGGCTACATTCCACCACAAGTAGCGATATGATGCGCTTTGAATATAACTTCTTCAAAAGGCATTTATTGAGGTGCAAGTAACAAAAGCCTCAGAGAATTATTAATATTTATCGGGGACTAACGGATAGCGGGTCGAACTTTAGTTTATTTAGTTTCTAGAGAATGCCAGCATCGAAGTAAGGATAAATATTGGCGGCGACAAGTGCTTGGTATAACGCTGAATACATAAGTAGAGAGGTTTTTAGTTATAGCAGTGTCGTTGGAGAATATTAGCGCTACATATTTTTACGGGTAATATTTTTATATTTTAACTCCGAAATCGGTGAGGGTGAATGAAGAAAATAACGAATGTGAAGTCCGTAAAGATGGTGATATTTGATACTATTACTTACTGACGATCCCCTAATGAGCGAGGCCTTCATTTAATATCATTCATTTAATAATAATAAATACTATAGGAATAATAATACGTAACGTTAAACACTGTATTTAAAGTGCAGTGTAATTGGAAGTAAAGTGTGTTTAGTAAAACAAAGGAGTTACGTGAACACAACGGATTTAATCTTGAAGATGTAAAGGACGCAGTGACCTGCCCACATACATACGTCATTAATTATAAAACCAGGGCTGCGTGAACAAAACCCCTTCTTCTACTAGATTAATAGAATATTGAAAATAAGAAATGATTCTGCAGTATCTTCTGCAGCTACATTTATGACTGTTAGCTGGGTATATTAAAATCTCATTACGCGCGCTCTCCAACACCTAACGCAGCTTCCAAGAAAACCGTTAAATAGCTTTTCTTTACTGCGACGCCTCCGAGCGAATCTTTGTTTACTGCTGAGAACACTACACTTATTTAAAACAGATAATGGAGAGGATATTGTTTTTTGTTGAAAGAGATTTTATGAGGATATAAAAATGATTCTTAGGAAGTTTTGTCTATTCTGAATCTATAGGAATTGCTAAGTGGTAAGTAGATGTTAGATACAAAATTTATGTTAAAATAAATTTTGGCCAGCGTCAAATTCTATGGCTTTAACCTTTCTTCTGAGAGGAGACCCGTATTCCAATAATGGAACGAATAAAAAGTTAATGACGATTGAATGACAATGTTTTTATTGACATATAGACATAGAACTTATTATGGTTCATTCATCATCATCATCAGCGTATTTCAGTCCACTGCTGGACATAGGCCTCCCCAAAAGCGGGCTTATGCCCGTAATCTTCACGCTGGCCGTGCGGGTTGGAGATCGCAGGGCACCGCTTTTCGCACCGCCGACGCTGCTGCCCGTCGGCGGCCAGGGCATTTAGCCGCGTCTATTTGTCTATTATGTGGCTAAATCTCGTGGTCAAGACTGAAATATTTAACCTGAGTATGAATCAAACTCATAACCTTTGAGTCGAGTGGGTAGGTTTACTGACTACTGGACCAATGGATCATATAATAACCAAACACTCGGATATTAGTGATAGTATGTATTACCTTAATTCTCGTAACAAGGCCTGTTTAAAAGCTTAGGTATATAAAATAATAAATGAACAATTAATATCTATGTATTCTTCTGTTTATTTCTATTCCAAAGTAGAACATAGGAAATGGATACTTTCAGGCGCCGTTTCAGGTGGCCAAAATAGTACATTGAATGGGAAAAATATGTATAGAGAACTTTCCTATGTTGGAAATGCCCTACTTGCAGAGCTTTGGGCGCTATTTTCGACAACGGCAAAAAAAACTACATATAAATGCGAGTACCTTAATGGATCCCAATTTTTCTTTTCTCAATTTTATTTCAAAAGGACCGGTGCTTTTGTATATGCTATTACACCAACTGTTATAAATATATTGGATGGCTAGTGGTGGAGGAAGCGCTTCCCCCAATCGGTGCCACTACTTTAGACATAAGAAATATAAATAATTTTATTTCATCGATATAGTTACATCGATATAGTCCCATCGATATAGTTAGTTATATTAGACGTATAAAAAAAACGAAGACATAAGTAACAAGATGGAAAGGGACGCATTTAGCTTTTGCCACGGGTGGCCTAAGGTATCCCATGAGTACTGCTTTTCAGTGACAGCCTCTCTTTCATTATTTAGATAGTGTTATTCGTATATATGGTTATTTTTTCATATAAATCTATATGCTTCTAACTCGTTGGTCTGATTTCATCAATAGGTGATATCCAATTAAAAAACCCGCCATAGGACTTCGTTGCTTCGTTTACGAAATCCTCTTCTAAGTATAGCGTACAGAACAGAAATAAAGAGAACGTAAGCTCTCCATTGCACATTTGTTTCCAAAACAAATTTAATGTTGCAATTGGCAACTCTGTTAAATATTTTCAGCGGCTATTTCCAGTGCGTGTACGGAAACGAGCGGCGCAGTTCACGCGCACCTGCGGCAGCGTTTAATGTGTTCACACTCTACTGCTTTGTCTGTTTGTATCTATTTCACAGGCTTTAAAAGTTAACAGCTAACGGGAATCCATTGGCACGATTTAGCACATTCGTCATTTGCCGGTCTACCCAACAGAGAACCTACTGTTACCATTCGATTCCCGTTTGTACAATTTAATTTATATTTCAACACGTCAGGTCCCTTATGGGGTACATGTTAGATACAAAACGGTAGGTAGATACAATACATGTTAGATACAATACATGTTAGAAACAATACGGGTAGGTAGTGAGTGCTGACTTCCTAATATTTGTGCCGTAGGTACAGATATTTCATGCTTCTTTACTGCAGTGAGTATTATATAAAATACCGCATAATATATAGCTCGTCTAATGTAAAGAGTTCCCAAAAAAGGTCGTTAGTACGTTGTCTTATTAAAAGTACCTAATTACGAGTATCTCTCAATACATCAAAAAACCTTGATAGAACACATCAAGGCTACATGAACATAATATGGAGGCTAATTACCGACTATCGCTAATATAAGCTGACCTACATAATAAAAGTCGACTATATGGCTGTGGAGATCGTGATTAATTGGATAGGTTTAAGATTACTCTTTTATTATTATTCTACTTAATTCTGTATACTTTGGTATCACCGTAATAAGCGTATTAGTATTTTTCTTGCTCATGGTGAAGTTCTTTCATTCTGGTGCTTAATTTGGAAGTTAAAATGTCCTTAACCCTCTCAATACGAGAGGAGACCCGTATTCCAGTAGTGGAATTCTAATGGGTTGAAAAAAAATGTCTGGCGAATGTACTACTTATATGTACGTACATACGTACGAGTACACTTAAGAAAAATGTTAAATTAATAAAACTTTATTTCAAACGTTGGTACATCGCTAGACTTAATATTGTTTGATCATAAACTAAACTCTAAATAATTACAGTATTTTAACATTATGTTTGCCTGTATCCAGTGTCATTTAACGAAGTTGTTCGGTCTCTGCGTACCTAACAACCTTGGGGAAAATAAACAAATCAATGATAAAAATAATGGTAGATAAAAATAGAAATTTTGAAAGAGAAAAAATATATACGGGATATACGGGATAATTTTTGGCGGACACTTTATTATTACAAAATAATATGGATATACTTGTAATTGTAAATTACACAGAAACGCATTGTATTTTCGTGCCGGCTCGATCAGATATCAAACATGCCACATAATGTGGTGATTAACATTCCATGCATTTCATTATGTTATCAGATAAAATAACATTTTGCTGAAATAACATGTTCTGAGGCAGATATTGTGAATTTAATCTCGGTATAGACGAAATTCACAGACAAGGGTACATCGGCTACTCTATGTTTGTGAATACAGTTTATATTAACAGGTTGGTATTATTGCTAAGCGTACCAATGTGCCAACTTTATGACATAATTTTTAATGGTACGGCAGAACTGCGGCCGTGGAGCACATTCTTAGGATAAAATAAAAAAAAAACACTTGCGCAGTTTCTTGGAGGTTATAAAAAACATTAATACATATATACAAAATATGTGTCTCCTCTCACATTGAGAAGGTTAAAGCCACCGTCTGTCACGCTGGTCAAGTGCGTTTGGCAGACTTCACACACCTTAGAATATTTTTTTTTATAAATTCTAGTGTATATAAAGATAACAGTAAAATCCTATTTTCTGCTTTATGAGAAACAACAAGAATGAGTTTCGAACACAAATAATTTGCAAAGTGTATGGTGCTGTGCATTTTGAATAATAAGCATTAATTGCAAAATTTGAAACATAAGAGTACCTTTATGACAACGTTATAATAAACTTTGTAATTTTAGACTGTGAAGATGAAAGTAAATGGCATTGTTACACTAAGAGGCATAATGTTACATTTATTGTTAGAAGCATAGGATTCCAAATCGGTTGGATCATTTCAGCTAAACAATTGTGTGATTGGATAGAGACGTAAGCTCGATAAGATTTTTTTTTTATTTCTTTTCGATATTCATTTCTGTATATAACACAGTACATTACAAAACAAGATTTCAATGACCAAATTTTACCCGATTTTATTAAATTTTTTGTAGAGCCTTAAAAGAAACAAGCAAAATTAATTATTTAGGTATATACCGCAGCCATTTTGTAAAATATAAACTTTTAAAGAGTAAATTTAACCGCGGTATTAAATCCTATGTGCTTTTGTTAATAAAAGCAACATTGTAGACACAGCTCTTCAAAAGGTCAGAACATTAGGAATAGCTGATCCTATAGATTTAATTGTGGGTTGGGTAAAGAGCAGAATTTTAAAACAGTAAAAATATACCCACTCATTTACTGAACCTCAGAAGTCATAGTTTAGAAAATGTTCCACTTTAATTAAGTCTCGAAGTACCTCTAACACACTTTCTGGGTTCAGATAACAATCTATCATCGTGACCTGCTCACTTCCGTCCGCTACTGAGTCTTGACTTCTTCAATAGTACGCCACTGCCTTCAAATTTTCGTATTCATAAATTGCCAGCCACTTTGTATACATCGTCATTCTAGTTCAGGTCAACTACCCAGCAAGTATATCAGGTATCTGTAGTGAACGTGGATAAAAAGAACAGAGAGGTGGAACAATAGAAAACAATCTGGAACACCGATTACATGTTAAGCTCGTTGTGTAATTAACGGAGTCTTGTCATTTACATAACAAAGTCGGGCGAGGCGGAAATTAATATCTTAAACTATCTGCAGAGTTCAAGAGTTGTCGGAAAACCCGTTTCCAAGTCGACCTACTTCAGCAGTCGTTCCACTGCAAGCGATAATGATTACTTTATTAAACGATTTCAGATAGGTGTTATTAGAAGTCCCCGACACAGGTTTATGTGTAAGGGAGCAATGGATGTAGAACAAGCAGAAGTCAGGTCTGGAGTCAGACATGGAGTTCTTGGACCTGAAAGGAGACACTTGGCACTATGCCAGAACCCGTGATTGCTAGGAGTGAAGATATAATAATAACGTTATGCCGGCCCTAATTTATTATTTTACATTTATTGAAACCATGATGAGACTATAGCTTAATTTGACAACATATTTGATCACCGAAGAGTTCTGAATAGCAATGTTAATGGTATTCTCGACAAATTCTATCTATTCTACACTGCTATTATCTTATATTATCAAAAGTTTGCTGTGTTGTATGAATTTTTGATATAAATAATGCTTAACTAGCTATTCCCCGCCATACACGACGTGGGACTGAATGTTTTACATTTTATCTAAACAAAAAAGCTATTGGAGTGGTGCTATCAAAAAATTAGCCGTGTAAAAAAATTTGAATTTTGAAGCAATAAAAAAGCTATTTTCTTTTAAATATCCATAATTATTTCCAATATTTTTAATGTTAGATAGCGCAACCTCGACTGTACTGTCAGCCTCGCTTTCAGATCACTCCTCCCTCCTTCGATATGCTTCTTTGTACAGATCTTTTGAGAGCAGATTTAATAATATCTCTTCAGCCTCTTTTTCAGTTTTGCAGACTTTAATAGGATATGTTCAAGCACTGATAAGATATTCCTCGACTTTTTCTATGTTCAAAAGGTTTAAAGAAATAATATTGTGTTATTACTAACTGTAATATTATTTAACTACCTTGAAACCTCGGTCATTAATTTGGAACGCCTCATGATATATTGTGGGGATATAAAGGTTTCCATTTGTGTTAATACATTTCTAAAACAAAAGATGTACCTACCGAAACCGTGTAAATGTAAAACGAATTGCGGCAACACACGGAGAGGGAAAGAATTATGTCAATCAACATTACGATGATTAAATAAGGGCAAAAATAACAAAGGAGGGTTTGTTCCAATGTTAAAAATGAGAGAATTTCCCGTGCTTTTAGAGATCGTGTAACAGAATTATGTACTCTGTGAAATTACGAAGCTTTAATGTTGCACGCAGACCGCGACTAATTATAAAGACGGTGAAATTATTCTTTTCACTTTTTCTCTAATGTCAGTGGAGATTACAAGTTGTTATTGCTAGTTCTTCTAGACTATTCCAGACAGGTCTAGCGAAAATGTCTGCAACGTTTCAGAAAGTTTTAGCTTCGAGAGCTTTTAATAGAGTGGCGGTTGGGGCTACGTTGTAACACTTTCAAATATATGTAGATTTCATTGTACCTGCTCATATAAACGAATAGATGTAACTGATGTTTTTTGTCGTTGGACTGTTCTTACGGAATGGCAATAGAACTTGATTGCTGGTTGTGTAAGTAAGTACTTGTTCTGGGCCTGGATGTCACAAAACATACGTAAGCATATGTAGTGGATCCGCAGTCTCGTCGCCCTAACATGTACTTTTTTCGAGCCAGCTTTAAGATTGTACGATATTGTATGAAGATTTTCCAAGCTATTTATTTATTTATATTACAGAACTTGCCGACTTTAGTCCACAGGATTTCACTCATGTAATTAATCTTCAAACGAACTTTATTTTTTCTGAAACTGGAACAGAGATGTTTTCGCATTTGCACTCTACGTTTGAGTGCGCAAAGCAGTTTTAAACATGTAATGCGCACTGTCAGGGCTACGCTCTGGGTAACCCTCGGCAACACCACCGGAAACTATTGAAGATGTTCAAACAATCGCTGAGCGCATAAACGGCTCCACAGTGTCGTGTCAGCCCAAGTTTGCCGCTACTTGCCTCAATAGTTCAACAACAACGCGTCTACACATCAGACGCTCCTTAAACTATACATTAACTTCATACATACACACATTCCATTAAGCGATGTATGTATATGAGCATGAACACGCGTTAGTTGAATATTAGAATCGTTTATATTGTTGTCTGAAAACCTTAGAAATTGGTGTTATTATAATATCGTTGCGCCAGGCCTTTTAAGTGACAGGCAGACTGCCAAATTAATGTATACGTAAATACCTACCGTGTTTAGTCTACAAAAGTGTAATGTG
>DWDT01004197.1:0-11470 GCA_018245595.1 Microceris scylla | reverse complement strand
TCTCATATTGAGAGGGTTAAGGCCATAGTCTGTCACGCTGGCCAAGTGCGGGTTGGCAGACTTCACACACCTTAGAATTTTTTTTTTTTGATATAAAATTGAAAACGTGAAACAGATAAATATTTTTGTTTTATTTAATTTTCTGAACTTATTAATTTGTTATAAATTATAATTATATAGTATTTAAAAAGCACTTATGAGTAATTCAATTTGTTTCCGATCAGTCGCAGCATATCAAAATCCATTCCATATATGTATGTAGTTCAAATAACAATGTAGAGTTCAACTATAAAAATAGTTAAAATACAAAAAAAACAGCTAATATTACATATTTTTTCCACATAAAAATAAGACAAATATTTTCACAACAAAACGATCTATTATTGTCACATCAAGGCGGACACATACGTATTAAAAGACCGTATTCCGCGGTGTCGTGGAGCTGTTGACAAAAATATCGTCGTGTCGAATGTAGGTTTACGAGCTCAGTATCCATGTCAGCCGTCATGTCGCACGACGCGGCCACTGCTATCGTACGCTCCGACGTACGGACTTGTTGACCAACAACCTCGCCCGTGACTTTGAACTGAAATTTCTTTATTTAACAGCGGCTCCATTGAACTTCGTTAACTCATCGTTTCAAGTGTGTCGCACTGTTCTTTTAGCAAATAAGCAAAGGCTATTTAAAAAGAAGGTGATAATAAAATTTTATTTCGATATTTTTCTGTTTCACATATTTCACTCTCAGTGCGCTCTGCTTAACCCGTAACCTGGGGTGACGATATAGTGATGTGATTGACATTAATTTTGGGACAACCCTAATTAAAGAAAATATCTTAATCAAGTCTTGGTATGCTGATCCAATAAAATGCAGAAAGTTTTACGTTCGTCAAATAATTTGAAATAAATCAATATTGAAATCAACAATAACATTTACTCATAATAAAATATAGTCAAATATCATATTTTCAAAACACATATACTTACTGGACTGTCTTATACTTAGCTATATTCAGTTTTATGCTGAAACATAACTAGAAAATCCTTAGAAAATGTTATTTAGTTGTACATACAACAGACCGTATCGTTATACAATAAAAAAGCTGCTCCAGTTGAAGCCCAACTGTTAGCATAAGCAGCGTGATCCAACATGTCCAATCATCCGTTCTTGTGGTTGTCGGACACAATCTGCTCATAATCGTATCGATACGCCATACGCAGTCAATACGCATCAAATTGCGTCCGTTACGTATTATTATAATACGCAAGAATACCGTAAGTGTGATGTACCTACTACTACGACGAATAAGCGTGACGTTATAATTGGGTTCTTTTAAAACATGTGAAATAGAAGATATAAATATGTAAATTATATTATATTAGATAATTGTTTATTTAATTTAAGTTTTTGACCCTACATTTATGGAAGAAAGACGGGTATATTTCTAAAAAATATGTATATATGTATAATAAGCATATAATTATGCCTACTTGATAACTCCCTTAACTTCTCATTGCTGGGCACAAATGGCAATACCTGGAGCACGTTCCGCAGTGCTATACAAATGCGGATTGGCCGAGATACACTTCAGTATTTATCCCATCTATCGGCTACTGGGTTAAGTTTACAAACGCTATGTATCACATAATAATTTTATTTAAATTTCTATTAAGCATGAAATTGTTATGCTCATTATTATAAAACTATTAATTAGTAATATCTAATTGCGTTTATTTACTCTTTCAATGCTAGCGTTGCTTACTTGCGGTGGAAATTGATATCAATTTGATTGACTGACTGACTCTATACAGAGTGTTTCAAAATTGTACCAAAACAATTTTATAGCTCTATGTTGGTAATGTAACCACGAATTATCTTTTACGCAACATAAAAATTTTACCACAATTTTTTACTTCAAAAAGCACAAAAAATCCCTGTGGCTATTATTGAGAGAGTATGAATCTGGTTTTTTCGCTTTGATTCGAAACTGTTACCATTACCGACTTAAAAGTTGTAAATTAATGCAATTATATTAAGTAATTTGCTTAAATGTATCATGACGTTTCAATTGATGTCAAAAATGTTTTAGCTTTAGTCCGATTTCACCATACTCTACCATTTATTATACATAGATGACCGTCCCAAAAAAAAGTTGGCTCTCATCACCTTGTTCTAAAACATTATTAATTCACGTTATTTAATAGCTAATCGCGGTATGGCATAACCTAGCCTCGGCGGCAACGTAGTTGGTGAGAGAAGAAGTGCTCTACGATCCTAAAACACATGCTCACTTCGAAGATTATGAGAAAAACCCTCAGTGGGGGCTTCTTTAGCAAAGCACGTAATCAGGTTGATGATGATATTTGAACAAACTAGAATTATTTTGGCTATTAATGTGTGACCAAAAAAATTTCTATCAGAACCCTCTCTACCTACATATATATAGAAGCATCAACTTTCCTTATATTTCTGCGTATCCTGTGTTTTATTGTTTATTACCATAATGATAGTACTCGTATAGTGATTTCCATTTTCTCACTTCGTGGGTATGGAATTCGAATCCCTGTCTCCTGACTCTATAAAGATGGGCATATTATAAACATGAAGCACAAGTAGAAAAAACGTTAGCATATGAGCATTTTTTATGACGGTCTCTAAGGTGTTTGCAATTTGCCGCTTTATACTTAGCAACCCTGGTAGATTATATACAAACTCCTCTGAGCAAAGAGAAGAACTCAGTCCAACAGTGCAAAGTTCGATGAGACGATTGTACTGTTAGCAGATTTGAAAAGTAAATAAACATTACTTTGAATTACATTTTTAGATATATTGGATACCGGACGCAGATGTGTATGTTCCAAAGTGGGCAGTGTGACCGCACACTTTATTGATACCTATGTAGGTACCTACATAGAACGAAATAGACGCGTAGAAGAAATTTAAGCGCTGACCTTTACGTGTTTAAATATATAAATCCAACATTTTTATAGCAAGTACAGCTGGCTAGTTCTATGTACCGGTGGTCCTGCCGAATTCGAACAGGTTTGCTGGTCCCGCTAACGGGACGTTGACCTCAATACGGTTTTGGAACCGCGCCGCCGATCTCGATGCCTCGTAATTGTTTTTCGGTTACCCCCTTCCTTTGAGTTCGCTTAATATTTTATTTCACTTTAAATCACGTTATTGTGCAATCTAGTCTCATATTGATTAGCATGTGCATAAAGAATAATTTGTGACTAAATAATAAATATAATTTTCTTAACTTAGTTTTTGTTTAATATAATAGAGGAAATATATTGGTGAAATTTTTGTACGAATTTTAAACTCATATACTAGTTAGCTCTCAATGATATCTTTATGTAAAATATTATTAATATATACTCCACCAAAATTAGCTCTTAATTTCGCATTATCATTTATATTATATTACGGAAACGGAACTGAAAAGCGCATTTTACATTAGTAGAGTCGTTATTAGAGCCCAAATACATGTACGTATATGACAGGGATACTTAGCAGAAATAGAGATGATATATAAGGAAAACCGGCTTTATCATTTTCAATTTTTAAATAAGTGAGACAAGATAATTGAGTTACTATTAATTTACTTAGAACATTTTAATATCGACTCTACTCTCACGTTTCTTACTAAGCCTTTGAGAGCTTGCCGCTTAACTTTGAAATTTTAGTAATTATTCATGTGAATTCCTAGAAACGTTTTTTATTATAATATTGTTTTAATATGAAATATGTATAATAAAAATCAAAACAGACAATATCATACGTGAGGTTGAAATCTTATCGAGTATTTCGTCAAAAATGCGCTTAACATGAAAATAAATATTTTAAAAGAGAAATAGCGGGAGAAATAAAAGAAACCTAATAATATTATTACTCGTAAGTAAAAGTAAGTACCTCATAAAGTAAAAAAATGCTTTAAAGTATTTTAAGTAAACTTAATGGTTCCTACGTGCCTCGTTAACAAGGACTGTAATGGAGCTAAAAACCACCGCTAGCTACACTCAGGTGACTTTTCGGGTTTCTTCTTGGAATTTACCAGGCTCAAGTATTTAGGTCAAATATGGAACGCATCGCGTCGATCACGGACGCCACTGCGTCACCTTGTCATGTTTAAGGACAGTTTTAATCTATACTTATAATAAATCTGTAGAGCGGTCAATTGTGTCTGTCTGTATAACCGTTATAGAAACAAAAACTACTCGACGGATTTTAACGAAACAGTACAATTATTTTTCATACTCCTGACCTGGTTATAGTATACTTTTCATCACGCTACAATCAATAGGAGCAGAGCAGTGAAAGGAAATGTTGAGAAAATGGGAGAAGTTAATCCATTTTTTAAGCTTCCGTCGCGTGTGCTACCTTAATAGTTAAAGCTACACAGAAATCATTTTAAAATAAAATATTGTATGTAACACTGCTTATCCGGGCAGGACAACGTCTGCCGGGTCCGCTAGTATTACATATTATATTTAAATGAATATATTAATATATATTCGTGATTACATTTCAATATACATATATTAGTGTTATTAATTAGTGAATCCTGGGAGTATAGTACAAGCCTAGCAGGTAGGCTTGTACTATATTACGAAATGGTAGGTATAGCCAACAGCCTCTGCCTACCGTTTCGGGTGAATACAGGCGTGATGATACATTACATTATATATTCGTGATATTATCATCTCGGATATACATATATATTCTGGGAATGCTTTGTTTCTATTTAATGACTAATTGTAAAATGCACATCAGTGGTGATAGTCTAAATTGATGGAATGGACAAGGTCAAAATGTTCCAGGTTTGAATCTTGTTTGACGTTACATATCTTTGATCACGTTGTTTGTACCTTTATGCAAAAAACAAACAACTAATATATCACTTTATATTATGATATCAGTGACTGCACTGATAACTGTAGTGCAATGTATTCAGGTTCCTTTTAAGAACTTAAGATCGACCCGGACACATCGTTATCCTTGAGTACTAAGTTGTAAGGCTTCATATCTCACGATGTCTAGCTGATCATGTACAGCATTATTTAATAAGTTATATTATTAAAATAATAAAAGACGAAAGGAAAACTAACAATACTAAAATAACGCTTTCAGGTTCCGCTTTATGACATAGCAGTGATTTCACATATCTTTGGGTAAAAGTTGTATGTGTTTTTTTTATATTATAGTTATATTATACATATTATATTACACGTGAAATAAGCAAAATATGTATAAAAATGCTACTAGAAATTACATTAGTTGAATTTATATGACCACCTAATATTTTTTAAATTAGAATAATAATTGCTTAATTTTACCTTCCTCATTTCTCTTTTATTGTTCTAGATGTAAAGGATTTCAAACTGTACTGCCATTAAATACTACCGAGAGTAAATATACCATTTTAGAAATATAAAAATAGCGAGAAAAATGTAAAAAAAAAATTCACTTTAAAATGTTTTTTTCATTTTTGTATATGCATTATTTAAATTTTTTGTATAGTATGAAATTAGGGATATTTAATTAAAATATTTTTGAGAATATAGCAGCATGATTGCATTAATTAAAACCGTTTATTGCTCAGTAGCGCCCAGTCATCTTTGAACCACTTCACTTCATGCAAAGCAAATCCGCAGCAATTAGTCGCGAACAAGCATTTCACTTTCCAACCCCCCCTTCCCGCACTCCGCGCGCCCCACGATTGGCCGCCAAACCTCCTTTCAAAGTCAAGTACAGCCTACGTGGTGCGGCTACGCTTTTGTTTCTGACCGACTTTGACGTAGCACTTTTTTATGCTCCGATTTACCGTGTACACTTTTGCGGTCTTACGGTAGAATGAATGGCGCTCCTGTGAAATTTTACTTTTGTGAATTGTATAGATTTTAGATCAAATTAAACTTGCTCCAGATTAGTAGCTGTGCATAATCAAATATTACTTTCATTGGCCTTTATTTTAAAGAAACTAATGCGCTGAGAATTGACAGTTACATAATGGTTATGGGATTTTATGAAAAGTTTAGAATTAATGACTATTTTACATTAGTAAAAATTATGAATAATTACGTTATGTAATGTAAAAATTAGGAATTTTAATAATGCCTGTCCTTTCAGCTTTTTTGTCCATTAGATAGAGTTCATTTTAGGCCTACTTTTAAACCATCCTAAAGATTTTATTTAGTGCCGATTCGTTAATTTCAATCAACTATTATTTAAAGTCCATAATTTAAACTTGGTAATTCTTCTAGTAATAATAGTGTTCAATTATCTTTCTTTTTACACTACGAATAGCACTCTTTAGCAGCGCAATAAATACAGTATAATACAGTACAGGAACCTAACCTTAATAGACTTCGATAGGTTTATTTCTGATAATTGATAATTAATAACGATAATTGAATGAAATGATAATTTTCCAACATAAGCGCGATATATATCAAAATAGAAAAAGTATTTACAACGGGTGCAATGCCTTCTTAGTAAATCTAAGACCCAATGCGTGGTCGCGTGCAGCTAAATTACTTAATTTGATTTATCACTGTCGCACGACGGTACACGGTGTGACCATTACTGCGCACAAAAATTTTCCACAACACATAAGCCGACAAGTAGATAATGGTCATATGTCAGTTTAAAATGAATTAAAGTATCGTAATGAATGAAAAAACCTGTGATTCTAATGTATTTTTCTTCATGAAACTGACAGCTTGGTAATACACACAATTTCATTATTTTTGGTGTTACATGTTTATGAATGACATACGTGCATTATATACTCTAGATAATAGGATTATAAAGCGATTCTATTCTGCCTTAACGTTATTTTATAAAATTTTGCCCGTTTGCAATTTTAGTTAAACTCTACATGATGTAGAGATTAAAAGTGTAGAAATGAAAAATAAGTATTTTTGGTTCACAATTTTGGTAACGAAAAATACTTGCACTGAAGACCCTACGGGCTTAACAAAAGAAACTTGCGACACTTTCATGTTGATTGCAGAGCGCCGCAGCCTAGATCCACAGAGACGCTCCATTAAGCATTAATGCGCTTTGCACTTTGCGCTAAGCCACTGATATTAGACGTTTTGTTCAGGTAAGTAATATCTATTAGTTTTGACGTGGAAAGTGCCATAACTTTACTTTCCATTCTTAAAATTACCTGAAGCTAAAATAACAGATATTGGTTTCTTTAAAACAGTTTTAGTATACAAAATTATTACAATAGCTCTGTAGCGACTGAAAGTTTTATTACAAGTTCACTTAAGTAGATTTTTAAATAAAGTTTAAATAAATATGTTCCCGTAGGTATTCCTAATTACATATAGTCCCTAATTCAAAATGATTTGAAAATATATGTAATTCTTAATTCAACACGTATTTGTATATATTTTTTAGAAGACACATCAATTTCTTGAAACACATTTGAAATTTCAGTAAAATCTGCTGCTGTAATTTAAAAAACTTCCACAGCTCGAATTATTTGTAATTCAAATATATTTTTATTACATTTCATATCTCTGGTGTCAATGATCTTCCATATAAGTGAGCGAGCATGTATGCGTACAACTATAACAACATGTAAACTAAGCCTTATTACATGCGAGTCCTAACTGGACCCAACTCTACAATAACGCAACCTATGCATACGCGAATACACGTGCGTCGCGACATGGATGCTCTAAGGCTCTGTTTACACTAGCACTACTTTTTTGCGTTATTAAGTATATTTATTATTTGTAGAGTAAGTACAGTATTTATAAATAATAAAAATTGATTTGTTGCCACATTTCATATAATATAATGGTAGACCGCAAAACTTTGTTTAGAAAATAAATAAAAAATATGTACAATAAATATGAGGACGGTATTTATGATAAGTATTAAAAATGCATAAACTTAATTTTTTTCTGTTTTATACTGGTGTACAATAAAGAATAATTGTATTGTATTGTATTGTCACCTTAATCACAAAGTACCCTAAACTATCTTTATGGATACGCCATATATTAAACCACATATAGAAATATCCCTGTAAAAATATGAACATACTAATATAAACATTAATTTTTTAACAAAACATTAAATATTCAGGTAAAAAAGGATTAAGGTAATATTATAATATTAATGTTGCTCCTTGCTTAAATGTCAGTATTCTAGGCCTAAAATTAAAAAGTAGTGTTTCATTTCCGCCAAACGTACTGACTTAAGCTATGTGACGAAAGAGTTGACTTTTGACTGAAACGTCAAGAACTCTATTGTACACTTACGTGTCAAATTATTGTTTAAGCACAACAGATTATCCATATATAAAAATATATAGTGGACATCGGCCCTAAACCTGCAACGTGCTTCGCTTCAGTAAATACAGTGTTCCACAACAAATGCAACCGTTTTACGTACAGTACAGTTAGTGAGTGACGCAGGCTAACTGCGCGCACGCTCGGTCGCACTCCAAGGCCGTTCAGTGCCCGCCGCGAGTCGCGTCCAGCTTTAGTCAACTAAACTAACCATTATTCATTGGCAGGGTTAGTGCTTGGTAATTCTAGCCGTTTTATGATACTCACTTGTTGCACTCTACATATTTAACTCTATATGCACGTTGAAATGGCAACAAGTTTAACTTTATCGTTCTATTCTTTGTTCCATAGCGAAAATGCGTTTGAAATTGGTAGCGTCTTTTTCTATTTTAGTTCCCCGATTATTTATACGTTTGTTTATTTCCTCTAAGATTAAAGCTAGGTAACAAAATGCGAACTTAATGCCTAATATCAATCTCTACTAGTCTGTATAACAACTAAGTTTCAAAATGAGCATATCCATGTTAAAATGTTTATATTAATGGTTAAGACAATTCATCGTATTGCTGAATAATTTTCATAATTATGTTCATACTTGTATTAACTAAATATCTCATAAGAGTTGTTCATTATACATAATGTAATTATCAAATTAAATAGTAAAAAGTCAGTAGGTTTTGATAGAACCTTATAATAAACTTTATAAGAGTACTACATTATATATTTTATTTGCTAGGAATTAACTTGGAGCTCATTTTTTTGTCAGTACGAAGTTAAAAAATATTATTGTACCTACTCTAGATCTTTTAGACACTAATACGACCATAAAATATATCTCTTAAAATTATTTCAACAAAAAAATAATACAATTTTAGAAATGAATATATTATCAATAAAAGGCGACAATATTTATGTTTATTAATAGTACTTAGATATAAATAAAACTATAAAAAGGTTGTAAATGTCGAAGTAGAATATCATCAGTAATATGAGCCTAATTCGTGGTCAGGAGAGCGTCGAGAGACCGTTACGTCGGACAAGGACCTCAATAGTGCCACGTTCATATCGATGTAGAGACCGTGTTCAAAATAAAAGCGATGTTGTGAACAACAGTGGTTTTATTTATTAATTTACCAAAAATGTACCATCTGTAAAACTGATATTTAATGCTGCCAATTATCTAATAGTAATTATCAAAATAATTAAATCGTTCAGAAGATAAATAATGTTTAATTAGTTTATGAAAAACAAAACATTTTCACAAAGGATGCATTAATTTCATACAAATGTAATAGTACTTATTAGAATAAACTGTAGTAGTAAATAGTAGAATAAACACATACTACTACATACGACTAGAATTCTAATATAAGGAATTACATCTGAATGAAAAAACGATCTGCAATATTAAAAATATTGGATTTTATATTCCTAGTGTATTATGACTGTGACGTGGTATGTACGAACCCTTATCTAATATTCCTGCGAGACTCGCTCTCAATGAAATGTGGGTCAAGTTTATTGACAAACCAGGACGTTGCCCGGATTTTTTCTCACTCTCACGTAGAGCGCCTGCTTGTTCTCTCTTATACACAAAACACGTTGCTAACGAAAACTTGATTTGTAAAGGAATTTGAGTTTTATGTAGACTTGTAGAAGAAGTCGCTCTCGAGTCAAATATGAGTTTGTGAAAAAATATTTTCATTAAGTATGATTAGACGGAAAGAAATTAAATTACAGATTTCGTCACAACTAACAGAAGTATGAGGTAAAGGATCTTGTAAGCAGGACTCTATTATAGAGTTACATTTTTTTTCGTATGCTCTTTATATATAATAACATTACATTATATAACATTATATATCCCATGCAACACATTAATAACGTCCCAATAAAATATTACCTGATAGAAACTGGGTCAAGGGAACGTTAGAAAAAACGTATCCCACGTATTTATAGAAAAAACGACTGTACCCCATTAGGGGGTTCCCTTAATACTAAACAACCCTTTATTTATGGAAGCCGGAATCGCCGGAAATCGTTTTAATAAACGGATGGGAAACACGTGTTGTAACCCAATGCCTTCGGAGGTTAGGAAGTGCGTTGATGTCTTTTTTCAGAATGAAGATTAGAGACAGGTAGAACTGACATAATCGCGTGGTATGGACATAATTTACTGTTTATCGGTCAAATCGAAAACTAATTAGAAATGAATTCCATAGTAACAAGTAAAGGAATGTACATCGAATATTTACGAGTACAAATTTGTTGTTATAAAAATGATTTCATTATAAAAAAGCAAATATCAATTTTTACATTTTCTACTAAAATGTATACGGTAGGAAATCTAATAACTCTCTACGCATAAGAATACAAATTTGATTTCTACTTTTTCATTCACACAACTATGTAGCTACATAGTAAATAATATAAAAAAATTTAAGTTACTAAATCCAATAGAAAATTTAGTAAAATAAAATTACTTAAGTTTTGTATTTTAATAATAAGGTTTTGACTCACAACCTATCTATTCTAACAGTAAACATATCGCAATTTTTTAATTATTCTCAAGCTTCAATTCAGTAGTATTTAGTTTATTTCGTTTTTTTTTTTGTAATTAACTTTCTCCTTTTGAAATATATATTTACCCCGCTGCCTGCAAATAGTGTACTTTGATATTGGTATTGCACAAAAATTAATTTAATGTCAGTTATTAAATTAAGCTTTTCAAGTTGACCGTCGAAAACAATTAATGAGTTTAAATATAAATCATATTTATGACCGCACTCGTTACTGTGTTCTCCCTGTAACAGGTGCGTTGAATTTATAATAACACTATTTCATAACGCTGTAACAAATGTTTGGACTGGTGTTTAGTCATACTGGTGAATTGATAAATGATCAGAATCTTTTTTGTATTAGAACTATTCATAATGTCAGTTATTATAATAATCGACCCTTCATAATTCCACTGCTGGAATATGGGTCTCCTCTCATGTTCAGAGGGTTAATGTCATAGTCTGCCGCGCTGGCCAAGTGCGCGTTGGCAGACTTCACACACCTTTGAAAATATTTACTTTTTTATAAATTCTAAGGTGTGTAGGTTTCCTCACGATGTTTTCCTTCACCGTTAGCAAGTGATATTTAAATTTAA
>DWDT01004196.1:0-11472 GCA_018245595.1 Microceris scylla | reverse complement strand
TTACGTACTTTCGTTTATAAATATTCTCGGCGCATTTTTTGTACGTGGTCTAGTATATGTTGGATCGGTAATGAAGCACCTCTTGAGACGTAGCACTTCAACATCTTAACATTTTAAGGAACGATATGACAACTATGGTCTGAAGAATTTTCATTACAAGGGAACACCCGTCTTGAACAGTGGAAAGATGGATGGTAGTTGGTGATGATGATAAATAACGATACGACACATAGAAATAAGATACATTAGCTGTTATGATTAAATAATTATTAATTGTCTTCTATAGCCATTAAATGGAAAGTGGTGTTTTGTGGATTTTGGCAGATTTGCTAGTTTAGCGTTTGTGAAAATTGAAAATATTTAAGAATAGATGCCAATAATACAGGTCTTAGTAGACCAATAATTAAAGTATTTTATTCTGAGAGACAATACTGATCTTACTATTAAATGTTTCGTGAGTGTTTAAACACATGATTATAAATGTACCGGCGCCGGGAGCTCATGAGGAAGGACCTCGGTACAGGTCCGAAACAAGTCGGGCCACCCCGGAAAACTATTATCTATTACATAAAAAAGCGATAAAGAAACATATCAGCGATGTAAATAATGTAAACAGCTCTGACATACGTAAAACAAAGATTTAAGAATATAACTATGTACGACTAGGCCAAAGGAAATTTATTTTCAAAGACAACCTATAAAACATACCGAAAAGGAATTCCCGTACGGAACCACATTCACATAAACCAATCCACTTACACGGAACACGGAGGACTCAAAGTAATTTCATTTATATATTCCGCAATATGCCGTCATATATATACAAATGACCGGTAACTGCCTTTAATGCGTCCATAAAATTTTTATGTCACCGTAAAAAGCTTTATTGTGAAGACCATGCGAGGAAAGAGAAATGACTGCGTCACTGTTTTATTTTAACTTGCATTTATTTGAAAGTTATAGACCTAAGCCGGTTGATTATACTAAACATATTATTTTAAAAAAAAGTTTTGTGAAAGTACCCCACTTTTGGTGGAAATTTTTTTTAAAATACCCGCGAATACTGGCATATATCAACTATATTGCCCTATGATGACAAACCCGCGTATATTAAGAGATGCGTTTATAAACGTTTGACTTTATACCATTATGGCTGAATAAATATGATGTCATCACAGATTAAAAATGAAGTTAACGGATTTATTTCACATTCCTTTTTTTTTTGCTGGAATACGGGTCTCCCTCATATTGAGAGGGTTAAGGCCATAGTCTTGTTAAAGGTTAAGGTCATTATTTCACATTGTATATATAAAAAAAGTTTCATTAAATTATATTCTATGACACTGAAGGTTCAATAAGAAATTAAGAAATGATTATATAATGTGACCCAGTAATGCTAAGTATAATAATAATGCTACGCATTTTAACTTTTATTACTCTGAAGGTTAAAATCGAAGAAAAAATTTCGCAAAGCTATGCAACTTTGAACACCATGACCGAAAGCCATTCCAATTACTAAATTGGTAATTAAATCGACGTGAAAACCTTGTTAATAGTTATGAAAGAAAAACTAGCAGTTACCAGGTATTTGACAGATTGAAATTTCTAGAATAATCTCTGTTTATTTGTATTTTTTTTTGGACAGGGAAGAAAATATTAGAAGTACATGAGGAAATTATGAATAGATTCCGTCGCGACCTTACTGTTTTGGGCGGAAGCTCGAGAAGTCCTATTACTAATTATAGTTCTGCTGTTTTTTTGCCAATCAATACTAAATAACTAATATTCTTTTCAGTAACTTATACTGACTCATTACCTGACACTGACAGTCCTGTTCGCATAGGCCTGTTTGAAGTCAGTTGAAGATGTCTATGGGCAGCGGTAGCCACTTGTGTGCATTGGTCTGTCGGTTCCCACTCTCTTCACAATAACGCCAATTTAAGTGAATCCAAAATGTTTAAATAACTTAGATGTTAGAGACTAATTTTGTTAGTTCTATTTGACATAATAAATACCTCGACTTCAATATACCCGCATTTTATTAATAGATTCTACCACGGCTAATTTTATATGAACATTACAATTACAATAATAAATTACTTGAGCTACATATTAAACAATGTTCATTCAATGAAATGTTTTCTCCTTCGCAATAAAACAAAAGATAATCCAAATATTTTACAGAATACGTAACGTTTCAAGGTGCAGAATCACGTGGGCGTAAAATTATGAAATTTAATTAGTCTCTCGTGGCTCACTCGAATAAATAATTATTGCGGCATATTTGTAACGGGGAAAGTCAAGAGAATCGATTCGTGATGAGACGTCTAGTTTGGTTCTTAACAAATTATGTTTTATGGTTCGATTACATCGCTGACTACGATTATACACTGATTTGATCTGCGAAATGTAACTTTGCATCAGATTTAGACTGTTAGTCCACTGATTGGTAGCTGCAGAGCTGACAGAAAGGCAGCAGCAGCAAAGGATCAACATAAATAAATAAATAATAAATAAAGGAGCAGAGGATTCGATCGAAATCCGAGAAATATCTTTGTTCTTTCAGTGGTGGTAAAATTATGTTTGAAATGTTTAGAAATGCTTATATGTAGTTTGTCAGCTGTCTGATCTGATGGGACAAGCTCTGTTAAGTTTTGGATAAGATAGCGTTTTGTAAAGAAGAAAATATTAGATATTATATTAATTTAAATATATTTATATTTATTTATTTATGTTTATTTAAATCTAAATATCACTTGCTAACGGTGAAGGAAAACATCGTGAGGAAACCTGCACACCTTAGAATTTAAAAAAAAAAAAAATATTTTCTAAGGTGTGTGAAGTCTGCCAACCCGCACTTGGCCAGCGTGGGAGACTATGGCCTTAACCCTCTCAATATGAGACGAGACCCGTATTCCAACAGTGGAATTATAATGGGTGGATTATTATTATTTATTAATATACACTGTGTGAACAAATACAATACATACACGACATAAACAATACAATAAATATTCGGAGTTGGAGATCGAGTTCAGTGGCGTGCTATTGGAGAGGCCTATGTCCAGCAGTGGACGAGAGTAGGCTGATAATGATGATGCTGATGATACATTCAGCTACCTCTTGATATAATTTCGGGAATTCGAAAAAAAAAATTTTTTTTCACACTGTACATCTAATTAATACAATGACATCAAATGATGTATTGTTTTTTGAAAAACCTTTTTTAGGGTTGAACCTGAAACAGTCTCAGACACGATAAACATGGAAATTGTAATACCTACATCTCCTTTGTTAGAAAAAACTAATAAAAACGCTCAGTACGTCGTTAAACTTAGACATTAGGGTTATCAAAGCACTTGTGAATGGTTTAAAAAAAAGAAATTCAACCAAGTTCAGGTTAAAGAAGCAAAACGATGGGCTACATTAAAGACGCAACAACAGACGATCTGCATGTTTATTCGATGTATTTGCTATAATATAACAAACAAAACAGTGATTGAAAAATTATTAAATAATCATTAAATTCCATTAAAATTACTAAACTAGCCGCCCCGAGCACGCCTTGCTGTGGCTGTTATAATAATTTTTAAAAGTATTAGGTTAAAATTTGAATTTTAAAGAAATAATGAATGTAAAAAAAATTACAAAATTAAAGTCATTAAAGAAAATATTAAACAGCACTACGATAAATAAATTAATATTTTGTTAATAATAAGTAAATTTATAACGTATATAATATTATGTATAACACGTTTGACTAAACGTATATAAAATAACCACGTGTAAAATAGATCATGATTAGAAATCGAAAACAGCGCCATCTATTTTGTTATGAGGACGTCTTACCAACAGATCGGCTAACACCGCCATCTATTGGACACTTATATCATTAATCAATATTACAATGATTTGTCATAAAAAAAATATTTGTTAAATAAAAATATCTATTTTGAAATAAAATATAGCCTATCTTTTAAGTTACACTAAACAATATATATCTAGAAAACTTCATTGAAATCCGTTCAGTGGTTTCGGAGATTAGCGCAAACAAACATCGTGACATGGAGTTTTTTATGTATACATGAGGATATAACAATTAGATCCTTTCATACATTTATCCGCTCATCCTTTATAGATCCTTTCATACATTTATCCGCTCATTATAAAGAAAAAATAGAAAAGTTCTAACCGGGCTTAATTGGAAAATGGAGTTTAAATACATATTTATGTAATAAAAGTTTTAGTTAAGGGATGAAGTCAGTCGCGTGTAAGGGTAACATTTTTCGCGGCACAGGTGCACCAGATTAGCTCGCTCGATACCTCTGGAGTTAGTGTGTTAGGGTGGCCATGGTGTGTACTTTTTATGAGACAATTATATTATATATGTAGAAGACAATAATTAATGATATTTATTGTTTATTGCAAGAACATACACAAAAATGGTTTAAAAAGACAATTGTTCAGCGAACTCGAAAGTTTGAAATTTTACAAATGTTATCAAAGGACAAAATTGTCAGGAGTCTCAATAATTGATAAGAAAATGAAAACTTAAAAGAAAAATAATAATAATCACAGTCACAATATATAATATAAAAATTTAAATTCATCCGAAATTTTCAAAAAATAGTACCTAATAAGAATTTATGGTTCCCTTTTTTAAGTTTAATCTTTTTTTATTTTATAACTGTGTTATCTAACTGTATTATACATATTATACAGTAAACAGCAAAACAAAAAAGCAGTAATAACCTAGTGGTTAAGAATTCAGGTCCTTACTCCGGTGGTGCTGGGTTCAAATCCATGGCGCGCACCTCTTTACAAAAGTGCGTTTTAAATTTAAATATCACTTGCTAACGGTGAAGGAAAACATCGTGACGAAACCTACACACCTTAGAATTTATAAAAAAAAAATTCAAAGGTGTGTGAAGTCTGCCAATCCGCAGTTGACCAGCGTGACGGACTATGGCTTTAACCCTCTCAATATGAGAGGATACCCATATTCCAACAGTGGAATTATAATGAGTTGATTATTATTTATTATTAGTATTGATAATATGCTTCAAAAGTGAGCATAACGATTTGAGATAGTGCTAACATAATGGGCAGGAATATGGTTAATTTATATATTTTTAGAAACTTCGTACATGTTGTCTCTAATCCTATTGTTCTTGCTGAATAGAGTAACTCAGAGATAAATCCGACGTCTATTAAGCCGGGCGGAGCGTGCACAGAATATTACCCCGACGTGATCTTATGTCAGGCCCTTCGGGAGTTATTATTAGGAATACTTTCACGAGATTTATTGCTCGCAAAGCGTGAATTGAGCTGTCTGGTACAACAATAAATCTTTTACGCCACGATTCCGCTGTAAGGTACATCATTCCGCTGTTGTCATCTTTGTAAGTTCATGTTTAGTGTATTGAATTTCAGCATTGGTCTCGTATTCACCACCACTCACCACCATTCACCATCATTCATCACCATTCACCACCATTCACCACCATTCACCACCATTCGCCACCATTCGCCACGATTCACCACCATTCACCACCATTCACCACCATTCACCACCATTCACCATCATTCACCACCATTCATCACCATTCGAGAAATCGGTCTATTGATTAGACTTTTGTTTTAAATGTACTTTTTAATTTATTTTTAATATGATATAGAGTATTGAAGACATACAGGAAAGATATAAAACGTAAAGGTAAGCAGACAACATGATTATAAATACAATACACACTAACTGAAAGGTGAAAAATATTCTTGATTTAGTGAAAAACATTCCTGATTCATTTACATAAATCATGTTCAGACAAGTGTATCGTAGATATGACATAAGTTGGCAACACATAAAAAAAAATATGTACATATACATACATACATTTATATAGCCCAGTCCTCATCAAGATAAGGAATTAAGACACAGCATTGAACTGAAGGTTAACCAAGAAATATTCTAATATTAAACTTATACCTATACTACAAGGTACTTAAATTGCAAAGAACGTGTTACTATTCCTATCATTTCATTTATCTCTACATCAAATGATACGAAGATATGGTAATTTTAGGGTGCGTTTCCACCAGAGATGAGCGAGGATGCGTAGCGAGGAATGTGTTTGTTAAGAACCAATAGAATCCCTTCCTTTATCTAGCCCCGCCCAGTACAGGAAAGGGAAAGCGATGCTATTGGTTCTTAACAAACACATTCTTCGGTACGCATCCTCGCTCATCCCTGGTGGAAACGCACCCTAAAGATATTATCATTATTTTGTAGGTTAATGTAGTAAAAATATTGAAAAATTAAGAAGAATTAAAAACGCTTCGTCAAACTAACAAAACTAAAATAAAACAAATTAAATAAGACTACACTACATCAACAAAAATAAAGTTTAAAAATAATATACTTACTTTTCATTATATTTATGTAGATATAGTTTGTTTAGCGATTAAAATGTTTGTATATGAAATAAGCGTATAAAAACTTGAAATTAAACTCACGTGCTTTTCATTAAAGGGTTGTTTTTATAAAATTTTCTGTAACAAATTGGATGTTTTGAACAGAAACAACACTCAACGTACTCTTTTTTGTACATAACTCATTATTTCGTACAAAATCTTATACATTATAATATTGTATTACTACATATTCTCCCTCGACCCTTTGTCATTCCACTGTTGGAGAAGGGGCACCTCTCAGAATGACAATGTTAAGGATTATGGTCATAGCCCACTCAGACAACGCATAATTTGTCCAGCAGTGGAGTTAGACGGACTGTTAAAGTGATGTCGGGAAGCTAATCCCGTTGATAAAATATTTAGCAACAGTTTTAGACAACAACAATAGAATATAATAATACATAATAAAAAATAATTCCACGGTTAGAATATAGGTCTCCTCTCACAGTGAGAGGGTTAAGACCATGGTCAGCCACGCTGGCCAAGTACGGATTTGGCAGACTTCACACACCTTAGATTTTTTTAAAAATGTAAGTTCTAAGGTATGCAGGTATCAGCACGATGTTTTCTTTCACCGTCAACAAGCAATGTTTAAACTTAGAACACTCTTTTGTAAAGTGGTGCGCGTCATGGATTTGAACCCAGAACCTCCGGAATGAGAAGCTAAATTCTTAACCACTATGCTGTAACCGCTGGAAGCTGACTAATAATCAACATTATATCTATAACTTTTCAACAATATACATTTGTCGAAATATTTATCCTTTAAGATCCCACCATAAAAAATTCCCAGTCAATGTGAAAATTTACCACGAACCACATACTCTTTCCTTAAATATTTTATGCTGTAACCTAACGCCTGAGTAATGTATGCTAATTTGTGTCTACTAAAACGGTTTATTTCGTCATCACTTAAAATAAGACGTGAATTAAAAATGTTGAGTTCAATGAACTTTTGACATCTACGTAATGTATGATAAATATTATTTAAAATAGTTGCCCGTACTTTCTATACGGGGAGTCTTACAAAAGCCGTGTTAAATATATAATCCGATTGACAATAATGCATGTCGTATAGATAGTTTGCTGAAAACTATAATTACTGTTTACTGCCGTATTTTAAGAAATGAATATATGCTCTTTTCATTGAATTAATAAATAATATTACGAGTTTTGAGAAATTTTGTTCTCATAAACTTTGAAACCGTGAACCCAATTAGATCCACCCTTAGTTTTGGGACTTAAATTTTGAACCAGATTTTAATGTAATCCGTAGCCGTAATGACGGCAGAGAAACTTCGTTAAATGTTTTCCGGGACCGATTTGAACAAAATAAATCACTTAGTAATCTGTCCACAGTTGCTATTATATCATTACGCATTGCCCTCTACAGGGGTAGGCAGAGTATCTACTTGTTAGAGGCACTAGATAACTAGTTAAAAAGCAAAAAAACGTAACGTCACGCCTGTGATCCCCGAAGGTGTAGGCAGAGGAGTGTAGTACACTCCCACGTTTCACTATTTACGATTATGTCCCATGGAATAGGTATTGAGCCTATTGCTATACACCGTACACAGATCCAGACTCCGAGTCAGTACTAAAAATTCTAAATTAGAAAAATCCAATAGCACCCGACTCGGGATTTGAACCCAGGACCTTCCGATCGGCAGTCGTGCTTGGAACCACTCGACCAACCAGGCAGTTGAAGCATGGTTACATATTTTAAATATTTCGCTCTCTGCTTGCCCCGTATGGAAACTGTCATGAAGTTGTAATAACAATTATGAAATCTATGTTCTGTATGGAAATTAATCGTTACACTTCTGACTTAACAGTCCATGTCTAACCACAATACGTAACCAACCACCACCAACCAACGGAATTGGACTAAAAGATAAACCAATAGAAAGTCCTTAAAAAATATTGAATTAACACCACGTTATGTCAAATACGAGGTTCCTTACTCTTGTGTAGATTAAAATACATGTAGATCCAGAGATGTTTACCCCAAACTTCCAAAGTGCACTGCAATAACTAATACTAACTAACTAACAACTAAGTGCACTAATAACATGCTATGCTTAGTAACAAGTATGCATGGAGCGGTCTGTCCGTAGTTGAACACGAGGACTCACATACAAGAGTACAGAGGAGACACTTCTAGTACCTTCAGAAGTTACTCGACATATTAATATAACGACTCTTCTTGACTCTACTTCATTGCGAACTATTAATGTCTCGCTCAGCACGTATTTAACTCTACAATAGAGTATGCTTGAACTGTCCATGCCGCTCAAATCCGGACTATTGTAGATACTAGTTATTAGCCAACCTGATTGTAAATTTTTAATTAATTCCTAAACTTTCTAACAACAATTATCGCTTTTTGACGCTAAATTCCTCTGTGCTTCTTAAGATATTTTCCGGGATTTACGCGAAGAAATTGTTATTCGGATTCATTCATAAATCGTATAAATCATAGATCTAATAGATGGCGTTGCATGTCACACAAATAGTTTACAAGCTGCAAAACTTCAGAACGCCAAGCGCCTGGTTTTGTGCCACTTAAGAGACATTTGGAAGCCAAAGTTGTAATCAAGAGCTCGCCTTAAAACGGCACCTCTCCTCTTTAATTCGCAATAAGTCACCGCGCTATCTCCGTACTCGCCGCGAATCCTTTTTAACTGACGATTCACCTAATTTCAGGCGAAATTATTTCTTAACGGTCGCTGAATACGTAGATAGCGAGTTAGAATTGCGTGAGCGTAAATTCTGGATAATAAACTTTAAATAATTTTCCGTGGAACTTTTTTTGTTGTGCAAAAATTAAACTTTTGAGCTTACCTGACAACAGATCAGCTTCTGTCTAGAAGAAGTTGAAAATTTTCAAGATTTTATGTATGTTTGCGATTCCCAAGAACCGAGAGACGTAGAGAAATTCGGTATAAAAATTGTCGTTTTAACATTACAATACAACATTTAACATTACAATACAATACAACATTCTCCAACTTAGCATTGTAATACAAAATTGTGTATGGAAATCATAGAAAAAAAGGTAAATATGATATACAGCATATACAGAATATATTTAAGGTCAGAAAAATTGCCTTTTATCATAATTATATTGTATATAAATTGATAATAAAATATTTACAATTAATACAATTATTGAAAAAAATACAATACTACGCTTCTACTTAATAGAGTTGTATCTCTATCGAAGCGATTTGAATCGCACTTATAGACCACAAATATAAAACTTATACAGAACATATAAAAGGCCAGTCAGCTTTACACAAGCCCTTTCAGTCCATATGAAATTCACAGCATGGCGTTTATTAAAGATTTCCCCCGGGATCGCCGGGTTCATAGCGATATGTTGGACAGGGTTAGGAAATACAGGACGCGACATATGTACACATGGTTATCCAGTATTAGGTATTTGGTGAAGCTCTGCCGCGTTGTTCTGGTGAGATACAGATTGGACTAGCTAATCATTTGGATAATTTCAATACCACTTAATAGCTATTGTAACAGGTTTAAAAATCTCCGCGAAAACAATACTTACAGATTTACATGTACGGAAGTGCGATATTTCTTGTAATTTGGCCACCCTTACTTTGTCCAGATATGTTTGCAAATACAAATCATATCAGGATTACTATTGATGAGAACCTTTAATTCCTAATTTAATGCCTCCCCGATATTTCTATTCTACACAAATATCAGGATTTATCAAAGGGTACTGAATTAGATTTTCAAGGTTTTTTCAGCGGATTTTCTCTTCCACCCACCACAGTTTATGAGACATCCAAAGACTATAACTGAAAACTTTAACATTGTATAACGTTCATTAAACATGTGTTTGCGTATAAACAGAAACAAATTACGAATTTAAATTAACATAGATTTTAATATTAGTAGGTAATCAAAAACGTCCATGTCATATACACCACACAATTCCCAACACGGGAATATGAGTGTCATTATTATTATTATCTGTGTATCCACGTCAATGCTATTCCAAAGTTTGCATTGCATTAGAAATGTGTACATATCACATGACTGGCATAAATGACGGCCAATTGGGATACTGTAACCTGTCCGTGCATAGACAACCATATACGAGTTCCGGTATATGATTTCCCCGAGGGCACGCATGCAATCGCCTATATTTACTTTCCTAATATATATGTGTGTGTGTGTGTGGAGAAAAATTTGCTAACTTAACTGTGAAATAATACAGTGAATGTGTTCTATTTTGGACGGTAAATTGCCAAATGTAATGTATCGAGATGCTTTCAGGTTTTTAATTTTCTTTGTGTAGTACGGGGTACAAGAATGTAGTTATTGTCAACCCTTAATAATGGAAATATCAGGCGGCCATTTTTAAAATAACAATTACTCTATATGAAATTATTTTTAAAATGTCATTCACCAATAATGTTTAATGATATGTTTGTACTTCTTTGCGTTTGTTTGTATGTATTTGTATTTATAACTCATTCTTTGGATTCGTATGCAGACTACACCAATACCTGTAATCTTTTATAAGTAAGACTATACAGCTTTGGTACTTCAGTTTCGCCACAATTTTTGTTTGGGAATGAGTCATTCGTATCACATTTTTACGACAGGTTTTTAAGGATTTGCATTTAGCACTCCGTCCTCTCTGTTCACTCCTTAAGAGTCGTGACGTAACGATACAATAATATTAATTAATGATAGAGCACATGAATATTTCAATAAATTTTGTACCAATACTGTGGTTTAATATTTTATATTACAACCGAAATTAATACAAACAGAAGGGAAAAATTAATGCATTTCCGCTTTTGGTAAACGTCGTTCTGATTATTTGGTCGACCGCTGAAACCGTACCGCCGAAATGAATGCCGCAGAATCATATCTACAATAACATACGCAGACCAGGATATTAAAAAAGAGGATATAAATAAACTTTTATAAAAAAATTATTATAATAAATGTTTTTAGAAC
>DWDT01004195.1:0-11472 GCA_018245595.1 Microceris scylla | reverse complement strand
ATTGAATAACTAGCTAAAACTTGGTCGGACGTCATACAGTTAATTGCTTCGAATTTGAAATGAAAAGCGTTATAACGATATATTTTTTAATGTTGATAGTTAAAAAAATAGATATAATATCGGTTAAATAAAAGGTATTGCTATTTGCCACACCATTTTATTTAATTTTTGAGTTTTGGATTTATTCATTATTACCATCAGCATGTCTCAGCCTATCGCTAGACATAAAACTGTAATGAGTGCCATTACAATGCTGTGACCGAATGTCACATAGTAGCCCGTCAATTTATTAATATAGCTCCAATGATTTATGTAACATTGTCATAACAGAGTTATAATTATGTATATTGATGCATATATATATATAAAGGTAATTATTTACAATTCAAATGTTTCCTTATTAAGTCATAGGGATATTTAGTAATTGAGTTATGTGCTGGAATAAAGGTACATGAGAAACGGTACACATAGATTCTGGTATCGACTTCGTCGCATGGAATGAACAATGTTTTATGGTCGCATTGTTATAACAAAGTCATAATTACGTAGGTTCGTATATATAAAGGTCTTTACAGTTCAAGAATTTCCTTATTAATACGTACCGATATTTAGTAGTTTAGTTATCTACTGAAATACAGGTATACATGGAAAATATTACACATGAATTCTAGTCTCAACTTTGTGTCATGAAGTGATATTTGTTCTGTACGGTCGCGAATTATGATTTCTCAAAAACATTTTTGTAAAGAACGCCACTTCGTCGAAGGTGACTTTATTTAAAATTAATGTGGACAGGTCCAATCGAGGATTTGCAAGCAAAAAAAAGAATTCATCTTTTTTTTCTTGTGCCCACTTGAGTTTATGTTTTGATCTTTTGAAGTATTCGATAATCTTTACACTTACAATATCTCTTATTTTGCGGCAGACAGAAGAAATAAAACGTTAAAATATAGTTCACATCTGCTACTGGTTCTTCCATACAAATTCCGTCTCATATTAGATTAGAATCATATGTCTACGGTCAACATTGAGTATTTAATTGTCTCCATCAAATACATACGCAAGTGAACACGCACACACCAGCATCCGTACGCACACAGAAGCACTGACATATACACGATAACACAGAGGCATGCGCACGTATAGAGGCGCACGCACACATGTACATTTATGTGTAATACATTCGCACTCACAATCAAACAGTTACGTATAAAGTCGCTTTACACTTCCACCTGTATATTTACATGTGGACATAATCAGGCGTATAATCATGCGTAATAATTTTTTACCTACCTAATTATATAAAAGGCTCATTGGAGTTTAATGCCAAATTATTTTTATTAGTGTACGTGGCCGGATTATTGTGATGTTCAGTTCTGTTGTTAAAAATCTTATCAGAACTTCACAGTCTTACGAATGAACCTATTTCATACAACGAATACTGCCGAGCGACGCCGTCTCTCACTATAAATATGTACTTTAATACTGAACTGTCCTTATCGAGGTTCGAGTCGAACTTCATGGGAGATTACTGCTAGTGTTTATGTGAAGGACAGCAGCTACAAGCGGGTAGTAATCAAAGGTGGTCGCTGCCACCAGTGAACTTTTTGAACGACTTAGAACAAGGATGTGAGCATATTCATGTTAGTATCAGGTAGTTCAATTACGTTGTGCGCGCATCACGGAAAAACTGCTGGATAGATTATAATCAAGTTTTTTAAGTTTTATTTCTTAAAAATTTAACCATTACCTCAAAAAATTGTGACCAGTGACGTATGGTTTTTTGCCGTAGATACGTGGTTCTTCCGAACTTTTTAATGTTTCGTTGATACCGTGGCTACCAGATAGTAGTTAATTTGAAGTATTAACTAGTACCTATTCATTGGTAATAAAACTTCAGGATTGGGACTGTTAGTAGCATTGGTCCATTTAGTCTTTTTTGGCAGGAATACAGTTAATATTAAGTCAGTATTTATCCTCTTCGAAGTTGGTTTATATCGTTGCTATTTTTCGCGTCTACAATGGTTTTTAGACTAAACGAGGACTCACTCCTATTTTTGACGTCTAAAGTGATCTTTATTGTAAACGAGAACCAGCAACCACATTCTTAAGACCGTAATATTATTATTGTTTTAATAACAATAATATTATACATATGTTTATACATATACTGATGGCACTGCGTCGGGCGAATCGTACATACATACATATGTTCTGCTAAAAATCAAATTATAAAACTACAAAGAAAACTCATTAGGTATGTGCACTATATAACTCTATTGAAAACTATATGGCACGTCTGTGACCTGGATTCTATTCTGCATGATGCACGCCTGGAAACAGCGGAAATCCACTGTCAAGAAATAATGTCTGTAATGTAGTCTTAGACTAAACGTGCTGTACGAGTACATAACGAGGTTTACGTGGGCTATTCTTAATATTATACCATATTTAAATTAATCGCATATCAGCTACCTACTGTCATTATGTGCAAAGTAACTTATATTTCCTGGTCATTTTGCAATATTTATGAAATGTGTATTCAACAAACGTACCGACAACCTTGTGTTACAAAGAATCGTCTTAACATATTAATACGATATGCAAAACCAGTCTAACAGATGATCACTTTGATCTAACGAGGGGCCTTAGCGATATGTTATAATTGTAGGGCCACGACCTCAATTAGTGGACCTTATAATTGCGTTAATCATGAAATTACGTATAAGATCGTCGATTTCCGAGCGTCTCGGCTCCACGCACCGACCTTTAGGTACAGTCGACGATAAAAGTCGCTCAGCGTATTAATCCGTCCTTAATGATAACCTCGTAACGTTTTAATTATTATCTATATATGTGTAAAATTGTGCTCAAGTTGTTATTAGGAACCCAGACATATTTTCAATGTTTTGACTAATTTGTTTGGTTTAATTATTTAGAATTGGTGGCAACGTCTCGGTAAAAGGAGCACAGGTCGATCTCCTAGCAGGTAGTCTGACAACCTTAAGAAAACAGCTAGATACAGCTGGATTCAAGACTTCACTAAGCCACACAACATGTGCAAAATAAATATTATAAATATTTTTATAAAATTAAATTTGATCAAGAGTAGAGCGCTAGAAATCTACGCTGATCAGCTTCGAATACAGCAGTAAAAAACAAAGTTTATTTTAACGAAAATGAAATATTGCATATTTGTGTACAAACACAGCGTCTGTCTGTACTACACAATAAGTTAGTGGTATTAGCATAACTGGTGAGTAATTATAATGTTAACTATGTCCGTGTCTGCTAAAACACCATAATATCAAGTGAAATTTGCAATTCATAACTACACCAAATGGCTTAGCAAAGGTTAAGTGGAAAACAATGGGACATAATAAATATACACGTTATAAAACCATTAAGGATGTAATATACTATCAATTTTATTATGCAACTGGTTTTATTCGATTAATCGTCGGAGTGTACACCCCGTTGTCTCTCCCTTCGGGAAATACAGCCGTGATGTTGTATGACATTATGATAACTATGTTTGTTTTATTTTGTGGTAAAAGAGTAAAGAATTGTAACTCAGTAGGTACATGTACAATTTATTTTGTCGAATTAAGTAAATTTCAAGAAGTATCTAGAATACCAAAGTTGTGATTGAATAATTTTTTCTATCATGATAGTCTAACATTTTGATGAAAAACGCGAATGCTTCCTAAGATGGAGGACGTATGCCTAAGAAGAACCTATTCACCCCTGTTTCGAAGTATTATGCAAAGAAGAATCCTCAAAGCGGAGTCAATGACTGGCTTCGATCATATACTTGGACAAAATCGAATTGCAATTTTCAATGTGGTTTTAATATACGTATCTGTGATTTTTACGTACATAAATATATACAATGTATTTATACGAGTTAGGTAATCAGGTGTTTGCGTGAGAGTCCTTTAAAAGTATATATAAAATATATTTGCAGTTATATACCTATGCCCCTGTCGTCGCTAACAAGTCTCTTTGAATCGTAAATTGTGTCCTGATTTGGCGGTATTGCATGCGCAAGGGCGTTATCTCCGAGGTTATTTTCAACAATTTAGCTTCAAGGAACTCAACCTTCGAGCTTTCACTAAGAGTGGATATGTGGAAGTAAAATACATATTTACGAGCATGATGAAATAGTTGTGCCCATTGCATAATCCCACTTAGCGTTTTAACTCTCACATAATATGATTAAAATAGAATTCTGAACCCTGAATAAGTTTATACTCTTAAAAAGACGTATTATCACGTACTCTTAATACGATTATAAAGTATTATACAAAATAAGTGTTAAAATAAGAAGTAATAAAGCTTCTATATGGATTTTAAATTTTATACATTTAAAATAAATTCAAGAGTTGCGTGTTTAAGAAAGATGATAAACGTAAAGTAAATGCGGTCGAGATGAGGTCATTACGCTGAATACGCGGCTGACACTCGCCGGGCGCGTTCGTAATAAACATATAAGAAAGTTGTTTTCTGTGAAAGAGTTTCTGTTTAAAAACGAGAAAGGTCGAAAATTGGCATGCATGTATGAAGTCAGTGATGAATGTAAGAAAAGCAAGCTCAGTCTGTAAGGAGAAAAATATTTGGCACTCAATGCTCTTTGCGTACTCCGTAAGAACTGGTAAGACAATATAGAAATAAGCAAAGTATACTTGATTTTATGTAGAAGCAGAAAAAATGATTTTCGATCATACCTATCCTGCTTGTATATAAATTTCGATAAACTTGTTCGTCTGTAAATATTTTTTTTCTACTCAGGAAGATTCATGAATGTGTAGTAGTTCCTGGAAAGATTCTTTTGACATAATAGATATAGATTTCTTGTAACTAGCTGCTAGGAAAAAAATATTATAAGCTATGTATTTTTCAATCTTAAGGATCTCATAAAACATATGACATGACCACATGTATTTATCAATTAGTCGTAAAAATACACCTGCTAAGTCAGTAACGGATAATCTATTTTAAAATTTATTAAAATCCTGTTACACTCATGCAAATTCTCGCTACTCTGTGTTACAAATAAATACAAATATATTGAAATATACTATCTCACTCTGCCAAACGACTTTTAGCACATCAAACAACAAACCTATTTTAATCTATGGCGTTTGATATATCATATATGATTTTTTTTTATATATATTTAGTTATCACAGGGAAATTAATATATCCTTATTTCTCTATAAAAATACTTTATGTATACTAAATAATGAAAATATTTATTATCTGCATGATAGAAACCACAGACTACTAAAAACTACTTCACCGTACGTATAGATTTTAAATTTGGTGTACATTGACTTTATAGTCTATGGCCATATAATTTTTAGTTATAATGTTTTACACAAAAAAGAAGGCGAAAATTTTAAAACATTTATTTCTGTATCCCTTCTATATGATTATAGAATACGTAGCAGTAGAGACGGATTTGTTATAAACGAGACACGTACATTGTGGCATTAAAATTAATAAGTGTATGTAATATAATCATGCCGCATTGTTTAGTCCGCGTGAATTATTAATGAAGTGCCACTTCAATCAATTGAGTTTATGGGACAGCTCCAGGCTTTTAAGTCCTTTGGTACTGTGACGAACATTCTAGATAATATTTAAATGAACTTTGTAATGATAAATAACCATTGAAACAAAAATGAGTCTTTTGCATATATTTTATTCGAACCAAAACACTATTTGAACGGTATCAACAATAACATAAAGTAGAATATCTTGTCAAGTTTTTGCATTTAACAGTCAATAAAAATTTAACCGTAATAAAATTTTCGACTCTTATTTCATGGCACAAACTGTTGCATTACTACAGCCGTAGCGCGACTCGATGTTCATGGATTTTTTGTATCTGGAACGGCGGCGGTTCCGCGTAACATTCGCCATTGACATCTAAGCAGCATGGCCATGTTTACGTTCGCGGGTTACGGCGTGTGTTTACAAACAGTAAATTGTTTACTCTGACACGACGCGGCGTCACGGCGCGTCACGGCGCGTCAGAGCACCGCCTCGCCCTGCGCCGCCCAATCCTTTCCAACTGCGTCTTATTGCACTTAATAATTGTGTTTTCCAACTTCTGTTGTTCGTATTCTATCAGATACGCCGTCATCGTATCGCCCGCGATTGTATAAGCGCTCACGCTCGGTACGATTTTAGTACGTTGTTTATCGTTCGCGCGCATTTTTGTAATACGCAGTTAGTTACTTTGATTTATTAATTTATTTATACACTTTGTATAATTTGTTACTATTGTATATTTTTACGTGAAAACTTATAAATATACGAATTGAATAATTTGATAAATTCCACGTAGTTAGGAAGCTTAAAACCTTAAAATGTGTTTAAACCAAGTTATACTAATTGGAATCTGTTGTTTATAATTATTTTTTTATTTTTAAATAGCAAATGTGGATATTTCTTTTTTGTTATATTATATCTATCAGAGTGGAAATTTTGACGTGACGGGAGATTAGGAATGAACTGTAAGATTAACGGCATTTGGAGTGATCGACCTCCATATAAATATGTAAATGATTCAGTGACAATTTTTTGGAAACTTTCCACACTCCACATCACTTTAATATGGAGGGATGAAGATCTTACTAGGACTTAGTTAAGGTTTTAAGAAACCAATTATTTTTATTACTTGTTTTTTTTTTTAAATATTATTACTGCCAAAAGGTAGTTCCTACGAACCAGTATTCGGATTCCATACCCGCACCTTGATGGAGTATGCTCCAAGCCTACAACTGCGGTACGGCTCCAGATGGAAAACTTTATCATTAAATATAAACAGTATATAATGACTTTGAGCTTCGGAGAAACGCAACCCAAACACGCTATGATATCACACGATATTTATTTTTCTTTTCAAACTCATTGCGAGAGAACTCGTTCACTCTTTATGTACGAAGCTTGTTAGACAGTTTTAAAAATAGACATAAATGAATAAGACTGCACGAATAATGCTTCATACTAAACTGAATTCTGGTAATTTGCCCGCTAAAGTGCGATGAATCAGCTTGGAGGAGAAGGACTGTTATATTACCGTCTCTCACTAGTCTACGTACTCTGGTTTTCTAAGTTAACAATATCACGATGATAGTTTGAAATAAATCTGATGATTATCTCGAAAAGCAGCTGAGCTTACTAAATGAGCACACTAAATACTACTTTATAATTTTGATTGCATTTCGTTTGCGAATATTATTTAGTATAAACCTAATATCACGTATGTAATTCCCCAAGAGGTACGCAGAGGAGTGTAGTACACCCCCACGTTTCACCAGTTACGTTTACGTCCCATGGAATAGTTGGTGAGTCTATTCCTTACGCGTACATCGTGCACAGATCCAGATTCCGAGTCACTACTAGAAATTCTAAATTAGAAAAACCTAGTAGGACGCGACCCGGGATTTGATTCCAGGACCTCCCGATCAGCAGTCGCGCTTGCAAACACTCTACCAACGAGACAGTCAAGTATTTAGTATAAATATGGCCATTGTCTTCATAAATGAAAGAACATAGCAAAATAGCAGAAAAAAATCAGAAAGTTTTCTTGTTTTAAGTATCTATTAGTGATTTTATTTCAAATGTTGGCCAGGATTCATATGTAGAGACATCCCTTTTGAAGACTAGAAAAGTCATGAAACAAGATAGAATATAATTTTAAGCCCAAGACAATCTACATTTCTTACTAGTCTCATATTAATCAGTGCACTATTTGCTATTAATTCCCCACAGACATGGTAACATCAAGAGTTAGCAAACAATATGTTTTCATACAATAAATGTAATCAGCGAAGGAAACGATTACGGAGAGGAAGCTCTCGTTTCTTTGTTGATTTTAAAGTAATAAAAAGATAAAGATAATATAGATACGGGTTTAAATTAAATGTCCTTATGAACGGGTATACTATTATACCTCGTACAGTCTTATCGAATGATACTGAATTTCCTCTAGTTAAACAGTGTGTATTAAAAAATATTATAGTATTTTCATAGTTATAGTCAACTAACAATCATAAAATAAAGTATATGTAATATCCTTGTGGGTTTTAGCCTAAAGTGACTATAACATGTGTTTTGATGTATGAATAGTATTAATACATGTCACATTAGGCTTTTTCATACGGAATAAAAGTATTTCACATTCTTTATTCGCTTCATACGGGCTGGCTGGTTACAGAAATTGAGTTCGGAATCAGCTTATCTCCTGCCTATTGCGTAAGGAATCGGGCTTGAATATATAATAAGAAAATCATTATATACCGAAAACATACTTGTGGCTGTAAAGCCAAGTTTCAGCTTGCTGTCCCAATTCTCTGTATCTCCTTCTCAAGAACCACATTTGTGCACTTAGCATGAGATGACAGGAAGCAGAAGCTGATGGTGGTGATAAAAACGCATATTTGCTACAACAAGTACTCGCTTAGCTATTCAGTTACATAGGAAATTATTATAACAACATGTCCTCTCAACATTGTATAGTGTTTGCGCGCGACATGCACTTCCACTGCACACACGTACACACACATAATTATTATTGCGTATTTATGACGTCAAACCACAAATTACGCAGATTCAATAAAGCAATAATTGTGCTATACATACATATTTATATATGTAATAAAAAACCGATGGTAATATCGTCTGTTATTCCCTTCCTGTGTTCTATGTATTAAGTTTGTGCTTGTTTATAAACAATCACGCCTTTAAATTACACTACGCTAACTAGTTTAAATTTACATTTTTAACGTGTTTCGTAGCTTATGTTTTATATATAAAATTATAACGTTATGTTTTTGACCGTTCTTAATGTGTTATGGTGTTTTTCCGTTGTTTTACTGCCATCGTGTTACAAGGAATTTACTTTTTAATTTTTCTTTTGTAATATTTAGAAGTATATAAATACAAAGTTGTTAATTGTACAATATGTTGGCAATGTAATAAATAATTTAAAAATACATATATAAATAAACGGTTTTTTTCGGCTAGCGTGGTTGGTACCTATGGCAAATTTTTTCGTGTCGAATATTTTTTTTTCTTCGTTAATTATTTACTCTTCCATTCCAATTTTAAAGTTAATGTTATGAAATTATTCTATTGTTCATTAAATTGTTCATTATTAATAAAATTATTAATGGGCCTTATAATTTGTGTTTTGATATTAAAAGTTAAAATATGTCGTAAATCGTGCAGAATTGAAGCAGTCTACTAGGTTTTATGGTGATATGGTTGAATAAGAAACAAGTGAGACATATAATAGAATCATTTGTATAACAAGCGGTGTATAAAAAGCTAGCTGATATATCAAGCGTAAATATCCATTTCGAAATAAAACAGAGCAACGAAAATTAATAAATACTGGATCAAGTAATGCATGTACTCTCGTAAAACTAGCGAGAAAGAGTCGCAAGAGAGCAAGAAAGTTTGCGAGGCAGTCGGAATATAAATAACTTGCTTACTCAGTCGTCCGGTATGGCTCTAATTCGAGTGGAAGCGCTCGGTCACGGCATCTCGTTCAAGGTCAAACGGCTGACTATGGTCACTGGTCAGATGACCTCCTGATGCGATTTACTGCATCGAAGGTATGTTGGAATTTCAAAACGTGTCATCGTTGAAGGCGATATTTTGAACATTTCTTCATCAACCCATTTTCGTTCCACTGTTGGGTAATGGTAACCCTCTCAGCATGAGAGCTGTTAAGTCGAGAGAGATTGTTAGGACCGTGTTGTGATACGCTGGCCGAATACCGACACGACGTACATAAGTTTGTATATAACAATAAATAAACGAACAAAATATTGGGTAAAAATATTACTGAAATCAAATGTATTTCTAAATCAGCTACATATATTTCAACAATTCTATAGAATTTTCTAGGGTCGAATAAGAATAACTTCAATGACGCATTGACATGACATAGGAAAAATAGCAATATTTCAAAATATACATTAAAATTTTTAATATATACAATGATAGCTGTACGTAATTGATATATTATGCTAATTTAGCTACGAGTCGAAAGGCGATCGGCCTTGTAAGGCGCCGCGAGTTGTTCCCAGTACTTACATCTAGACGATAACTGATATGTATTTGTGTATCTAGATTATTTTACCGATTGACTTACGTATACATTATTTTAAACGCAACCTTACAAAAAGAGAGCAGTTTTTCAACTAACACTTAAACATTTACAAAACAAATGTTTACATCTGGTTAATAATTCAAATTTAATATAGTATTTCGTTCGACAAATTACATATATGTGCGGGCATAACGTGAATATTATTTGAGTAAAAATTAATTAGGAAAATTGGTGGAGCATTATTAGTTAAAAGTGGAAGTGCTACACTGCTCTACCTACTCTTTCTTGGGAATGCAGAATGATATTTTAATATATTCTGTAGTGGCAATGGGCTGGGCATATCTGCCGGAGAAACGACAACCGGTGGAGTAGGCGAGTTCTGGACTGGAGACCGCAGCTCGGCAAACATAGTGTAGGACGCCCTCCAGCTCGGTGGGATGACGATCTACGAAAGGCTGCAGGAAGATGCTGGCTGCGACAAGCCGAGGACAGGGCGCGATGGCGCTCATTGGGGGAGGCCTATTTCAGCAGTGGAGTGAGATGGGCTGATGATGATGATATTTTATGTTATACGAATATATTTATTTTTCTTTAATAATTTTATTAAGCTATTAATTTCTTTTTTATCCCTATAAGAAGCCACTCTACTTGGACGAATAATGTGGTCATAGATAATGCAAGCGTACGCAGGCTAACACGCGAAACGCGTCATCTCCAACGCATCATCTTTTTTCAACCACCGAGCACTTGCGTCTACGAGGGTTATGTTACATATATATTGTTTTGTCCTTTAAAATATCACAGGAAATTAGTCATTATTACGTCTTTTGATGTGGAAATGACGATCGGATGACTATTCCCGTTCTAGCAACATTAATGTTCTATGTATTAAATTATTGTCCGCATAAGAATTCACAAATATTATTAAGCAACAAATATTATTGCAAACGTATATGTAAATTAAATTATTATTATTAATTAGGAAAATTATTTTCATTCATTTTTCCTTCATTAATACGTCAAATATGTTGCATATATACAGTAGACTATAATGGCGATAAATATAAATATTAGTTATCTAGTCATACGCTGCAATTGGCGGGAGTTTCAATTCCAAGGAGTTTGGTAATATCCGAAATTAGTTGAGTTGGTCTCGGTTGAACAAACGTACGGGAATTTAACCGGTACACGACTTGATTCCCAACCAGCAAGCCCAGCGTGGGATTATGGACAAAAACCCTTCAGGGGATGTTCAGCAGTGGGCGTAGACCATATTAGTTCAGTTAGTATGTTTGCTTTAACTGTTAGCATTTTATGTCTGTTATACCAAGTTTGACAGA
>DWDT01004194.1:0-11476 GCA_018245595.1 Microceris scylla | reverse complement strand
AGACAGGCTGGTGATGATTATCATGAAAACGATAACATTGCACCAGGGGACAATAATGGAATATTTGATAGATTACTTTTAATGGTGCAATGGTAACATAATACTACATAGTAAGAAGCAAAATATACGAAATCATGGAACATTATACACTTTGTGAAAGAAATCTGTTGTAAAATGATAACGGTACTTTAAATATGAAATTTGAATATTCCGAATGCAACAGAGACAGAGTAACACGCTTGAATAGTCGCGTAAATGGAACACTAATTGGCGTGGTTTAATTAGTGCCTGGAAAATGCTGTAAAATAAATTTAAGCTATTTTTATACAAAAAAAAAAAAAACATACTGCGACAGCTAGGAATCTTACATTTGTATAATCTTTAAATTGTAATATTAATACGTATAGGTAAGTGACATTACTGTTGATACTGTAGATTTTTGCAGGTTTCAGGTTTTATAGGTTTCAAATTTTTGCAGGTTCACAGACATAGATAGCCTATCTTCTTCGCCAGCAAAGAAAGTATGTGGTCAACATTGTTGATTTACGTCATCGGTATTATTTAATCTTCGAATCAATCGATACTTCCCCATCAGTGGTATTTACCTGAATCGAAGGAGTTTTTGTAAGTTGTTGATTTTAGTCAATCATGCCGGTGAACTCCCCTGTTGCTGGGGATTTACCAAGCTTTTATAGTGAGTTGGCATCAGGAGTTTTTATCATATCACCGGGCGCTGGCCTTTCTACAGGACTTAAGCAGGTATGGAGAAAAGCGATGTTTCTGTTAGGCCAAACTGTATCATCATATGGGTGACCAGTTCGTCTGTTAGTAGCATTAAATACAGAGTAGATGTCCTACAAGAAGATTTGATCATTGTAAACTTCTAGTAACTAATGGAATCAACAAATTAATTCCCTGAGACACCAATATATTTACCAAATTTTACTACTATAGATTATCCATTTAAATTATATCATATCTGCGCTCTGAGCGCTATTACATGGAAAAGATGTATGCATTTTAATGCAATTTGTATGAAGTAAAGATCACTTTACACAAATAATGTACCTAAATATGTTACTTTTAGTGCTGTTAATGATTGTTGGGCGTCAACATCGAAGGGATCTCCACAAAACAAGCTCGAACCGTAAGCTTACATTATCATCATCATCATCACCATCAGCTTACTCCCGTCCGCTGCTAGACTTACTTACTTTGGTGCACCCTCAAAGGCACGCACCAAAGTAAGGTACGTGTTTTGTTCTATTTGTCAGAACAACACAATAACTTTGTTTTCCTATGAGCAAATCTTTCATCCTCTGTTGTTTGTTTGAAGATTATTATGAGGGGGGTTAAAAGCAACTCATTTCCATGCATCATAAATTTACGCAATCACTAAGTTATGTCGTTGAACTCATGTCAAGTATACTTCCTGATGTGATGTTTCAAGTTATGGAACTTGTTTTACGAATTTATTACACCGGCATATTATACGTAAATAATTATTAATTTAAATCAATAAAATAAAAAACTAGATGAGAAGAATCCGGGTCATGATTAACGTCGTTAATATAATGTAATGTACATGAATTTACCATTCGTTTATTAGCATTAGTATTTTATTTAAATAAATTTTTGTGTAGTTCATATAAACAAAAATGTTTTTCTATTCTATAATATTTCTCATCGACAATGTTCAAGCTTAAAAAGAATCACAATTGTATCAGAAAGCACAGCGTAACAAAACATTCAGAAATTATGACTACGAAAGGAAATACCTACACATATTTCGATTTATTATTATTTCGTAATCTTTCTCATTGTTACACCACTACTCTCTTTCTATTTCTTTCAATTTATAATTAACATTTATTTTAACATGTTTAAAATAGTACTTTCCTATCAATATGAAAATCACTGAATTTATCAAGTTTATCAAGTCTATATCTTTATATCTGCTTAAATCTGTCTATTATTTAAACTTAAACAAATAAATCGAAAATGATTTTTTTAAAAATATTCAACCACAAAAACGACTTAGGTACTCATTACCGATGTAGGTAATCATTAAGAATCATCAATCATCATGACTTGAGTCTCCTTCCAGAAAGATAAGTACGAGTGTATAAGGAATACATAGTCCCTTAAACTGGTCGAGTGCGAATCAGCAGACTTCAGACAATTGTTTTATTTTCCAGTACGATGTATTCGGTAGCTCCTAAAGTAGAGATTGGATCCCCTTACACCCCGCAAGGGGTTCCAAGCTTCATCTTAGGATTGCAAATCAACCTGACTTGCCCGTAACAGGGGCTGCTGTAAAACAGACGAGGCTTTGACGACTAGATGATCGTGGTACATCGCAGTCTACCTAAGCACAGCTTAAATACCCTGGCTTACGGGCATCAACGCACGCATTGCGAGGATGCTTGCTTTGCGATCCTTACCTACACGCCTAGAGCCAGTTATTATGGGCAAAAATGTCTCTAGAGACGGCTATGTCCAGCAGTGGACTGAGACAAACTGATGATGTAATGTATTGTAATGAAATTATGTAACTGTATTGGATATGCATTATAACGGTATGCATTCGGACTTGGTCATCAGGCTTGTAACACCAATAACAAATAACTTACCTATAGTAGACCTTCAGCACAATCCTAGATTTATTGCAGTTACATTGTAATGAACCTCCCATAATGTTTATACTCCACTCTTAAGTATTTGTAGACTTAAAGGTTTTGGTAGAACAATAAATGGAAAAGAAACTTAAGCCATGATACTTTATATTAACATGTATTTAACACATAATTTGAAATACCTAGTAATGGCTCCGCGTCTGGATTTTTGTCCGGTAGACGGCAATTGGCTCGCTACCTATTTAATTATGGGACGTATGTAAACGTAACTGATAGAACGTCATATTATACTATTACCCTCTGCCTACCTTTGGGGTTTACTGGCGTAATGTTACGTTGACATATAATTATAATCTGCAATATATTTGATCATTTACAGATTTATTTCACTATCTGTTATCAGATTCATCATTAGTGGAGTTAATTAATGAATTTTCATACAAATCTCATTTTTCGGCCCCTCACTCTTTTCAAATGATTTCAAAATATTGTAAGTGACCTATCCTAATCTAATCTTTCCAAGTGTTCAGGCTCTTGTTATAAAAATCAACTAAGTATCCAGTTGTATTTGAATCAAAATTTTATATATTGGTGTCGTAGGAAACACGAGGAAACATAAAAAAAGTTTATGAGATAACTATACAATAAATATGATGAGTAATAGATTTACGTTGGACGAAATCGCACCAAAAACAGTCGAAACATAAATTTATACAATGACTCAGTAATCTTGTTAACGAGAAATAACGTGAAAATTCTTAACCGATTGAGCAAAACCCAGCGCCGAAAATTATGTAGTTTTCCTCTCTATCCTTTCCCGTTTAACCGCATCACGTTCCGGCGGATTCTTTTTGGAAAGTTGGTCGGTGGCCAATTAAGCCAGCAGGCGCCGACGTCCGCCTTTCTTCCGGTCTTTCGCGACCGCTAAATCGTTCTCCCAAGCTGTATGTAGGCATTAACTAGCGATCTCCCGTGGGGATCCATTTTTATTCCTGTCTTAATTTTTCAGCGCTACTTTTGCCCGAAATCCGAAACAAATTTTGCTTTTAGCTCGATTAAAATCGAGCTACCATTTTTCGTTGGTCTTTTATTGCTCCGGTGTTCTAGTTTAACTTTATTTGATTATCTGTGCAATTGTTAACAACTGGAAGCGAAATAAGTATAAACAAATATATCTTCCGAACTTATCACTATTACTGATAAATTAAACAATTTAATCACATAAAACGTTATCGCCTTAAGTAAATAAAATTCCGTCCGGTACCCACACCGAAACCAATTAAAGGGTCAACGGTGTATCAGGAGAGATAAAGGCAGTCTTATTTACACTGTAAATTAAAAGAACATATTGAGATCGCGTAACAAAGTAGGCATAAATGTCGCGATACAGCCGATACGGTAATCGAGCCGGACTCGTTTGCATGCGGTCACCACTTATGGCTTATATTCGGCTAAAATTAAACAACACATTGTCGTTGAAACTTTATGGCCCTTTCATGAAAACGAGGCCGTTGCACTCAAATGGCCCGCAAAGCTCGCCGGGAATGCCTTAATTTACATCCCGTTAATATAGTAAAAACTTCTGCCGAATAATAATAGGGGGTCCTATTTGGCAAGGAAATGTATCGCAACGCTCGTAAGTTATCTGGGTAAAGAAGTAAGGCAACAGATATGGCAGTGCGCAGTGCACCATCCCGAGCGTACTGCGTCGGGCTGAGCGGCGCCGGCTACTTGGCAGAGCTCTCGGTCAATGTCCCTTGTCTCAATAAAAGCCTCCACAAGCTTGAGCCAAAATAATTTCGCCAAAATTCTCGCGAGCACCCTAACACGCACGATTTTACGATCTTCCGCTTCTCGCTGCGATACTTGTTTATTTTTGGCGACGCCCTTCTGATTTCTTATCGAAATTAAAGGCGCCACGATATTTATTCCCTTCGTTATCAGATCAAACATTACGTTGAAGGTGGAAGGCTTACTGTTCACCACTTAAGTGATATCCCCGAATCCTTTATTTTAATATGTATTTGATGGGATTGATCATTATTATATAATATATTCAAAACAAGTATTGCTTACACAGCTTAAAGGTTGACTAAAGTTTGCTTAAACCTTAACATAAGTAAAAAAATATTTTAAATACTTAATATTAGTTATTAAACGATTTCATCCATTACAAAAATTAACGGTCAAATTTGAATTAATAAATGTTATTATTCGATATTATGTTCAACTTCATTCTAACAGGCTTAACTAATTTAAAATCTAGAACAGTACACATATTGTCAGGAGCTATTCATTTTAAGTATATTTAAGAGATATTGGAAGGGCCTATATGTCCAGTAGCGGACGGGAGTAGGCTGATAATGTTGATGATGATGATATTTAAGAAAAATGTCATTAATTTATTTTGGTTTAATAATTGAATTTTCTATTGTTATCTTTCAACTATTTTCAATAGTTCCATTAATTTCAAATATACTACGAAAAATTTAAACAAAATATGTTTCAATCACATGATTGGAAACGCAGAATTATTAAGGATTAATAAAAAATGAGGATTATATGAAAATACTTTATTATCACATTATAAATACGTATCTAAATTGGAATGTCTAAAACTTATTTCTAAAGCATAAATTAGAATAGGCTAAGCAGACACAACACTTTCCCAGACGAGGAACATCCAAGTCAATATGTAGATAAATTCGTGCTTTAAATTTATTACATACATACAGCCAAACATTTTTTAACACGTTCACGATTTCTGTAACACACGAAATATGCGGTTGAGCACTGTCTGTTAAAATTCTAAAACGAAGAGTACAAACGAGTTGAAATGTCGCATTCGTGACAATTTTGGTCGTGACAGTACATTACTTCCGGGAAACTTGAACAGATATTGTTGGATGTACAGCTTATAGAACATTGTATTGTCTACTCGATCAAAATACTGTTACGTAGAGGAATGTAGGAAGTGACTTTTGGTGCCTCACGGAATTTATCTAATTGACTTTCTCTAGGACCCATTTTCCGGAATACGGGGTCTCTAGCCTCTTCACTTTGGGGCGGAATCCATTTTCGTCGGCGGTGTAGTCCACCCTGTACATGAAACCGTCGGGGCCGATGTATTCATAGAATCCGGATGAAGCGATACCCTCGTCAATTGTGTTTGCGTTCTTCAAAACTGCGTTCTCCTTAGCGCGGATTTTGTTTTCTGTCTCGAAGCTGAAAAATGAATTTAATATTAATATTTTGTCATTGCATAGTAACAATCTACCAAGCCACACTAGACCGGCGTGTCTGGCTGTGGCCTTAACCCTTTCATTTTAAGTCGAGAAAAAAAATAACTTTACGCTTTACGTACATATGATTTACTATCGACTTTCAAATATAATCCAAGAAGATTTATCATTGAATTAAATTGAATATTTTAGCATTCACTATTCGCATTTCGTTACAGTTTTGGTTTTATAAAACGCGTTTCGATCTAAATTACATATTATAACAATATACCAGTGTGTATTAATTTGTTTTGCTTCAAATTATTATCGGTTCGAATGTCGTTAATGATCATAAATGTTTTTGATCTCTGACCGCAGAGCATATAACATATGTGAGCGCCGAATTACATAGTTGGTCAAGGTCAGAGTCTCTAAGTCATTCCGCTTAAAGCGATGTTACAGTCACTTGGAAAGTTTATTGACTTTTAGATCGCGCTTCCTGTTTGGTTCCATGGCCGTATATCGAATATTATGACCAAATATCATTTGCGAAATAGTTCAAGTGATATATGGTGGGTATTCAATTTTGATTTATTCCGTAAACATTGTGGTAATACCGATCGAAACAATTAACATAACGGTGTATCTCAGCTGTCCTGTATGCTAATATCATCTAACAAGGTTGCCTTTGTTTAGCCGAGAAACTAATCAATTGAATATAACATATACTTAATATGTTGCATTTGCATAATATGTTGCCACATCTATTAATATTTTGCCATTTTTAAACGTCACATCCTCATTGTCTACATGCATTGCAACTTACAAAAGGTCACTTTTTGAAATGTCTTTGTATATTCAGTCAGAGGTTATTTAAAAAGGTTCAATCTGACTAATAAAGATAAATGAAGGTTTATCAGCTGATAGATAGTCCTTTGCCATGTGTTGAGCGAGAAATTTATAGTGAGCTTATTTCCAATCAGTGGTTATTACTTTACACACGTATTTGCGCATACGACGCGTGTTACTTGTTCGGAGATTGAATTATTTTCTCAAATATCAAGCTTTGCGATTGAATACGATTTTTTTTAAATTATTCCGCGTTCTATATAAAGTACTTTAAAATTATCAAGATTTTCTTTTTAAGATTTGTTATTTGAACATTTAAACCGGACAATGGAATTCATATTCCATGTCATAGGAGTATATAAAAAATATTTATAGAAAAATATATGTATTTACGCGAAGGTGAAAAAAGCCATACGAAAAAATTTTAAGAAAAAAATCATGACCGTTTGGTTTAACTATTACAATTTTTTAAATGGTAGTTATATATTAGCCGCGCAATTTAAGTTTTGAAAAATCACAAAATATGCTGAAAAATATCTAAAATCACTTACTCGAAATCATATTTGTCCTCGTCGTAGATGTGTTTCTGTCTGATGATCTTGATCCCGTTGTTCTTATAGTAGCCGTCCTTGTAGAAGGGTATATCCTTTGAATCTGTGAGTACCAATTTGTATTGGTCTACGGAGGCTTCACCCACATAAGGTTCATAGTCGTGAGCGTATGGCCCGTAGCCGCCATCGTACGGGTTATCTATATGGATGTACGGGTTTGGTATGTGGATATATTTGCCCTCGTCACCAGGGATATACCTGAGAAAAAAAGATACAATCATGAAAAATTAATTTTTTTCGATTTGGCATAATTTTAAAAATCTTGTTTTGCTCTTTAACTATTAATATGAAAAAAGCGATTTCCGACTGACAGTTGGCAAATTATATTCCACCTACATAATGTCGCAAATATTTCATTTGTGACATTATTTGTGCTAAAAATGTGAAATAGCGCAATAGGTCGCGGTCATTTCCATGTTTTGAATAATAAAGACGTTAATGCATTGATTTAATGCATTTCGTAGAGATACGTAGCAGTGCAGAAATGTCATATCTAAATCATGAACAAGCTTACATATACAGAGACACACCTTCCTGCACTGAAGGCTGAGAAACTTCCAGACTGTTCCATTAACGGTAACCTAACATGTGTAAATAATTACATACAGTACATAAATTATGTACGGTTATTAATTAGAATCACTAAGGCAATGAATGTCTTAAATGACTTTTAGTCTACAGATATATCTGCAGAGCTTTATTGAACAAATGTAGAACTGTATTTTAAAATTTTGTTACAGAACTTAATGTACCGATTTATAATAATCTATTAGACATGAATTGAAATTTTAATTTCCGGTTTTTGCTCAGTACTAGGAAGATTTAGTAGTTGAATAGCCAGTTTCTGTTGCACTTAAGTCATGATGTCGTGTGCGATAAAATGTCGTATGCGATAAAACAAATAAATTTACATATTATTTCACTGTGGCATTTACTCACTTGCCCGATTCTCCATATTTATAGGGATGCCATTTGCCGTCTTCGCTGGGCGAAGGTGCGCCAGCCACTGCCACTACGCAGATTGCGATCATGTACTGCAAATAAATATATATTTATTAAATATTGTACCTACAAATATTATGAAATTGAATAAATCTCATTATTAAAATATCTCTAGATATGCTTAGCGTTGAGACAATGAGAAAATTTTCAAAATATTACTGAATGTGAAAATTTCATAATGTATGTATCTACATATATATATTTGAAAAAAATAAAATTTTGATATGAAAATATATTAACCTTGATAGAAAGCATCCTGGTTACACTGAAACCGTACGTTGGAACACTTCGGCAATGTTATAGTTCCCAAGAGTCACTGGTTCACTACGCGATCACTATGCGGAAATTCGTTCACGGTCGAACTCGCTGTGTGTTGTGCACCTTAGAGAATTTCAAATCATTGTGTTGATTTCGAAATCGACGCTTCGCTTTTATACATTTGCAACATCAAGTCATCTCTTCTGCGGGGCGCGACACACACGCGCGCGCCGCATACGTCACGAATAACACACACGCACACATGCACGGCCTACGTATTTTTTTATCATCTTTGCATACCATTGTTGATTCGTTACTTTATTGGGGTATCGGTGTCATACAGAAATTACGTTCCGAATAGGTATGTGTGTGGCTTATATATTTTTTTTCCATAATATGTATATCATAACTTTAACGCGGGAATTCCTCATTGATTGACGCGTCATTTCGTAGAAATCCGTGTCATCTCTGGAATCCATAATAAAATCACACCTTTCTATATTTTATTGATATTTATTATCATTGAATATTCAAATAAATATTTTTTAGACGATCATAAGAAATACCATTATTGTGCGATGAAAGAGGAAACTGTACTTTGATTCAATGATTCACAGAGATTATTATCAAACATAAAGGGCGTCATAAATATTTGAATCACATCAATTGCAAAGACTTCTTTTGGATGGCGCCGTATAACCGTATTCGGAAAATTCATAGCCGCACACTGTAAACATACAATAAATTATAATTTCGGACACTTTTATGCACTTCTCAATGTTACGATAAATAATAAAACGTTATTGAACCACTGATATAATTTGTGTAAGGGCTTCGTACATATATACGAAAATCGTGTAATCGATAAAATTGAATTTTAAAAATTGTGGTCAGAATTTTGTCGTGAATAATTAACACATGAAAATTCTATTACATTTGATATATTATTATGTGGGTACTAATTAATATAAAATATGATACAAAATCAATTATTTAGGTAGATTTTTAGCCGCTTAGTATACATATTTGCATTTCAAAACTAGCGCAAGCTTGTAAGGTTTCACATTATTAATGGTCGAAATACGCATTTAGCTCAAGCAGTCACGTTGCAATGTCAAAGCATCGAGTTCCTAATGATGGGGCTTGCCCACAATATTAAAAACATCTACCTATTTGTTTTATTACAAAAATCATTAGTTTGTGTTTACTTTGAGTGAAATACTCATTTGTTTTCGTGGCCAAATGTTTATGGTGTCGAATAGTCGGATAACTTCTTTAAATCTATTCAAAGTAATATTGAATTTTTTTTCCTTTATACTTAAACTAGTTAATTATAAATTATTTGTGTAAACAATCAAAATGTTTTATAGACTATTATCTATATATTAAAATGTGCTATTTATTTAACATAACTGTCATACTTCGTATTATATACCTCTCGTCTAATCTTACATGTATTGTTTTATCTTGAAATATGTAAAAATGTGTTATACATATTTGTGTTATTCTTCAACGAAAGCAATTGTAGAATCATGAATATCATTAAATCATAGCACCAGGTCTCTTACGGGGCAAGCAGAGAGCACGGAGTGCCAAATACATCTATCCTTTCAAACTTGACATGTTTCTGCTGTACTCATTGCAAATTTATGATTTTGAATTTTACTATCAGTTCTAGAACATTCAATTTAAGTGAATGTTTAGCATCATAAAAGGTTTTCAAAGGTTTGTGGGTCGATGAACCGATGTGCACAATATTCTACACACCGTTAAATATATGTAATTATTTATATATGCGGTCACTTACAACACGGTGACCACCAATCATAAAATGCAGTCGTTTATCAATCACACTCGTTTAACGATTACACGGCAGCTATAATGTTTGATGGTACGTTACCATGCGGTATTGATGAGTCAGTTTTTATATCACAGTACATTGACATGTCCAACAGTAAATTGATAATGGGTCACTGCGGTTCTCATTTTCTGTCTCAATAGAACTTCATATGACGTTATTAATGCATTGCGAAATACTAAATTGGGACATTCTTAGTTACAGCACGCTTTTAGTTTAAGTTTGGACGTTCACAGCGTTTGTAGGTCCTTTGAAGGAAGCCATGACACTGAAAATGTATGTACATATGTGGGATCGGTCAAGATTTTTTTCAAATATTTGATCTGTGCTCTTTACTCTCCCTACAAAAAGCCTGCCGCGATGATATAATAATCATGTTTTTTACCATTTGTTTTGTTACTAATTTAAAATGTACCTACAGCACAGTCAGTTCAACATACCGTTGATTTCAAAGCATTTAGGTATTTGCGATTAAAAAGGTTCAAGGAGTTGTAATATTGTACGCATTTTATACTGTTACCAATTTAACTGTAAACTAAAAATACATATATTTAACTCTCAAACTGACCCTTTGGTATGTGAATAAGGAAATACTTAGCGAATCGCATTTTACCGTTGAAACTGGGAGCGTTGTAATGATTTCTTCTCGATGGGCGTTTGTTTCGTTTTTTAAGGAACCGGGCGCGTGTGCTGATTGGGTTGATTTTGTCCGTGTATTTCAATGAACCGGGTCGTATCGTACTTAAGCAATGTTACGAAATTTTGAACATCCATTCCCACGTCTCAATGTAATTTCTTCAGGGATCTTCACAAAACACGTGTAAGTAGTTTCAAAATATGATTATGTAGATGCTTATATTACAGCTGTGCGCTTTCCTACCCAAAGAATCTGGTCTCATGATGAAATGGTATGCAACATTAAACAATGCTATATTTGCATACCGCTATTACAATAAAAACAATCTAAGTAATTCATCATCAATCTCTAAATCGTTACAATGGATCACACGGTGCGCCGCATGACAATTGCTAAGGACGTAG
>DWDT01004193.1:0-11476 GCA_018245595.1 Microceris scylla | reverse complement strand
ACGTATCTCCAACATGAACATTATAAGTTCCTAACAGGATCGAATAGATGTAGATAGATGTCGAGGCGGATACTTGGGCGTGGCGGAGGTATAGTGAGTATAGTGAGACGTAAGGGTGAGTGTGTAGGTGGGTACATGTGTGGTGTGTGCAGTTCCGGCTGGCGGACGGCAGCCGGCTGACGGGGCGCTTCAACCACACGCACACGGTGGGCGACCTGCGGCGCTACGTGGCGCGCGCCGAGCCCGCCTACCAGTTGCGCGCCTTCGCGCTGCTCACCGCCTTCCCCAGCGCCGAGCTGGCCGACGACGCCGCCACGCTGGCCCAGGCGCATCTGCTCAACACCACGCTGCTGCAGCGCCTCAAGTAGCCGCCACCATCCTCTCTACCATTTTTACCTTTTGCCTTTTTATTTTTACATGTTTCTACGAGTCGACTATGAGGAGCGAGTTTCGCTTACCTGATACGTTGACTCCCTACGGCATGGATATGCTGCAGGTGTATGGGTATAAGAAGTTTTACATCTGTATGATATCCCTTATGATTAAACTCTATTAGTTCTATTGTTTTTATGACTTGGTAACACTACATCTAGAACACTACGAAAAATTTATGACAACCATAATATTTATGTATACATTTACATATGTTCCTTTTTTTCAGTTTTTTTGTAATGCATATATAAAAAATATTTTATCTGTTGGTTGTTTAAAAGTGCTAACAGAAATAATCGAACATAAGATATTGTTCCAATATTAGCATATCGAAAAATTTACTGTGTTCATGATCTACAAAATATGATAGGTACAGTTAATATCATAGAAGTCCTTTCAATCTTCATTTTACTTTAAAGAATTTAAAGGTTACTTCAATTTTAGCACTAAGAAACATTACAGTAATAAATTTTTACCATGATAGTATTATCTCAGGTAAAACTTCTTTATCCTATACAATGGATTGAATATGTGTACTTGTCTATGTTACTTCAGTATTGAAAAGGGCGAAATTCAACAAACTTTAAAGGACTGAGTCAAGAAGTTGCCAATTATTGGAAACATGTTTTGGTTATGGAGAAGATACTGAGTTAGAAACTAATTAGAAAAATATAGATTCATATGAATCTTTTTGTATCTTTTATTGAAGCTAATTTACCTTTCCAGGATAGTGTTAATTTCGTAGTTTTACATGAGCTTATTATAGTGCTCTATGGAAAGGAATGCTCTACATATCTCATGTGTTTCACGTGTTCCTGAGGGAGTTATGGCTTTAATAAAAGTTCAATAATATGTAACATATGAGGAATGCTTTCTTGTATGACGCACACAACCATGCAAGCACAGTCTTTGCTAAATGTACTTTCAGATTCTTCAGAAAAAGCTTTGTAAAGGCCCCTTAAATAGGTTTGAGTTATAGTCAAACAGATTATATACTTGGGTCTTGCTCTTAAATTAGTGATACTGTTACAATAGATTGTGCCCTGCAGGCAGGGCTTTGATAGGGGCACTTGATTTTGTACACCAGGATTTCCGGCTTTGATTGATTGAAGAAATTTAATTCCAATATAAATATGACCACGTTGGATAGCCGCTGTTGTAAATATGTGGATCTTAAGACGACTTTTCATATAACCATATAATCATATAATAATCTTTATTTGTCAACATACTTTTTAGAAGTAAATAAATGTAAGTAAAACACTTGGGTTTTATTCTGAAAGTTCTTTGCAATTTTAAACTTTTAAATATCAATAAAAAATTAACATCGTAGCTGAAGTTGATTAAAGTCGTATGTACTTTAGTATAATTAACGCAACCTAGTCATGTAACTATCAATTCTTTCATTTATCAGTCAACATGTTTCGACCGATTAAGTTTAGTCAAAATGTACACTATACAACCAAATCATTCAAATTGTCATTAACTGTACAATTGTACTGGAATGTTCAGATCGCCTTTTTTAAAATTAATGTTTTCTTGATATTTAGACAGCATTTTTTTATAAATCACAGACATTACATTTTTATACATATTAAATTTGCTTACATTTTGAACAATGTTGCCATGAAGTGATATTACAAGTTATGTTTCTATGTGTTATGTAGAGTAGAGAAATGGGAGTATTTAAATATTTTAGTCTGCCAATCTATCCATCATTATAATCTTGATGAGTAAATAAACCCGGCTTTGTTCTGATTTATATCACAGATAATTTACATTCGATTAGTCTCAATGTTAGAAACACCTAGCACTATCTGTAGCACTATGTGTAGCTTGAGTGACACCTATTGTTAATATGGCATGAATCTTTGGAAAGCTTTCATACAATATTTATCTGTTGCAAAGGACTGCCTTTAGAGAGTTCAGTTTGTGTTAACTAGATAATATATTCTACTTTATTGTAATAAATATTATTGAGAATGTTCTCCAATGTAAATGTCAATAGGTTGGGAAATTCACAGGCATATTTTAAGTGAGGGGAGTTAGCGACGTTGTACCTGGATGTGGCTCGTCAAATGACTGATCCGCAAATTTTTAAAATATAAATGGCAGCTATCCATATGCTTTTGGAACATATAGACGCTGACTGCATAATTCTTGTACATTTTATGTGTACCAAATTCTTGGCTTTTTAGTTTAGAACACATACTCCTGTAACATTTATTAATAACACAATCCTAAATAAACTAGTTTTATTGAAAATTAGAATTTGTATCGAAATTCACTAAAGCTTTTCAATGAAGCGTTTTAAAATAAAAAGTGAAACAATAAAATTGTTTTTTAATTAGCAACACCTATAACAAAGTCTAATTTATATGTAAAACATTTAAATAGCTACACAATTTAAATAACTCAAAACCATGTAAATGAATACAAGAGTTAACTTCAATTTTGTCACCAATTTAAATTAACTGGCAACACTTACAAGACGCCGTCTTGAAATACACTTGAATTTAGACCACACAAAATGGCGGACAGTGCGTTAGCTGCAACATGCTGCCTTGGGGAAGTTGCAAGCGCATGGGTCCGTCGCAATACATTCCGCCGGACAGATGCAGTCACATGCTGAAAACAAGTGATACAAACATGTTTATGTAGTATATATATTTAAATAGGACTTGTGAAAGATATTCAAGACCGGGCTTTGTGATCACTGACATTAGAGCAAAAATTAAAAGTTGAGAAAATTCTGCTACCCCTTGGGATGTAATATAACTAATAAGTCTGGGAAGGTTTGCTGAACCTAGGTCCATAGGTGATGCCTGCACATCTAGAGTGAATTGTTTGACTAGTTCAAAACTATGTTGATATAGCTACGTTCGACCATTCTCATGGCAACAGGCTCACCACTTATTCCATGGGAGGTAAACGTGCTCGTAACTGGTGAAACGTGTAAGTGTACCATACTCCTCTGCCTACCCCTTCAAGGATTACATGCGTGATGTTACGTTTTTTTGTGAACATTCTTAGCGGTGTCTGTTGAGAACTAAATATTTTGAATATAACGTAAAGTGTTGGTTGAAGTAAACTACAGTAGATATGAAGATTCAACGAAACGTACATATGTACATATATATAACTGTTGGGTTATATTTTGTGGTAAATTCTCGGTATAAAAGTGATAGGTAATAATTTTGCTTACGTTTGCAGTCTCCGTATGCGCAGGGGTCCATATACTCCGTACAATCTTCGCCGGGTGGAAGGAATGATGATCGGTACACTGTGGTGCCCTCCAACTGGAAATTTGATAATATAGCAATCAATAGCTTTCAGTAATGGATAGCGCTAGCAAACATCTAACAGTTGGAGTTACACAAAGTATTTGGAGTTACACAAAGTATTTGGTTCATGAAGTAGGTATAGGGTGGAAATCTAACTATGGCAGTTGTTCATACGCCGTGGCGGCTGGTTCGCCGCATGGGTATGAGACTACGGGCCCCGAGGGTCCCCTCTTTTGGAAATCTTGGTAAACAAAGAAACAATCTGTAAACAGGCAATACTGCTATGACAACTATATTATGTATGTTAACGATAGTATATCCACGAATACCAACTGTGCATTTTGTCATATTGTGACAATTATTTTGACACGTAACCGTAATCATATTTTGGATCGTTTTTGTTGTTGTTCACGAGGTACATTCTATAATTCCACGTTTCACTTACTCTTTGACAAGGCTGTTGATACTGCCCCTTGCAGGCCCAAGGCGGCCGCTGGGGCGCAGGAGCACACACGGGTTGATACGACATCTTCTGCGTCGTCTCGCTCTCCATACGTGCTATTTACACAATTATTATTAATGCTAACAATATTGTAGAATTAAATTTTTGTATGAACTTATGTGAGCTTATGCTAATTTCTATAGTATTTAAATAAAACTATTCGGCAAAAAGTCCATATAAACTTATTCTTATTTTAAAACCCGAGTAAAGCGTTTTAATAAAGTTATTATTATTGCCTAAAGAGTAAACTCAATGTGTAGGAAGTTGGTGTTAGGGCGTGGTTTTACGGACAGACGGTTAAGATAACCAGCGGCGTAAGGATTATTAGGTTTCAAACTCACCAGCTGGTTTTTCGTAGCATCGGTGTGGAGCGAACGAGTCTGGGGGCGCTACGGGGCCGGGGTTCAAGTAGGACATGCGGTTTACTGTGCGATCTGAAAGCAGGTCCAAATCGGTAAAATATTAGTTCCATTATGACATTTCGTTCAATATATTAGTCAAATGTGCCGGTTATGGATGTCCGACCAGATGCGAGGCTGATTTATTAATAATATTATAAGTTGATACTCATCAAAGTTTAATAATGGAGTAAAACTTTTATACAAGGTGAGACTGCAACATACAATGTTATACCTATTGTTACGTATAGGTACGTAGATTGGTGGCTGGAAACGATGCAATGTACTCGCAAAGGATGACGAATAAAAGATGCTCTTAGAGTGTATAAACTATTTATTTACCCCTTAATGTATCGCTGGTATTCGCGAAAATCACTTCCTTTTATCGCTTGTTGAAGCGTTCATAATTACTTTCGAAAACGTACTGTGTCTCACGGCAGCGCCCACACGGCTTATATATTGTTTCACTAGCCTCCAGTAATTTCCCGAATGTTCCACGATTCTCCAGAAAGCAAGCCCCACCCACACGCCGCGCCGGCCGTAATAATAATTAATTTTGTAAACAACTCCCGTCGACAAGTGACAATCGACCTTAAGGCCTTATTCGTAAGGTCCGATTTCGCTTGTCGTGTTAACGCTGCCTTATATATATACCTACCGATACGCAATACATAGCCCACAACGCGAAGTTTCTAGATTCGTTTGTCGCAATACTCTTGTATGTATACCTATAGGCAATACATAACGAACAACGAAGTTTCAAGATACTATCGGCCGTAATACTTGTAAAATGTATGTTACTAAACAAGAATGCTAGTACTGAGGACAAAACAAACAATGCGCCTGCCAACAGAATTATAGTGATAACCTTAGTGCTTTAACATTTGATTAGGTTCTCTGTATTGATAAATATCGAAAATAAACACTCATAGTTTACATATCTTTTGTTAGGTACTGCCGGAATTAAAGATTACGGAGAACTCTAATGAATTACAGAGACTATAGATAACCATAGAGAATCATAGAAAAACTGTAGAGTCCTAAATTGGACTACGTGTTTTGCCTGTAATTGGGTTGATATAGAGCTATACTTATGGTTGCTTTACGCTACTATACGGTACAGATACGATCTTTTAGTTATATCATGAAATGATGGACTATAGGTTCATGGATTATATCCTTTTTTTCTCACTTTCAAAAGGCTGTTCAACACAGTGGAACTTCGCTGGCGGCTTGCAAGACTCGCGCACAGCGGCCGGCTTGGGCACGTAGTCGTGTCGCTGCGTGGTGATGTTCTGCATGGGGCCCTGGCCCCACATGTCGTGGTGGCACGGGCGGATGGCCTGCGTCACGCACACCGGGTTCGGTAGGAACGAGAGCTGTGAAATAGGGCGGTAATATGAGACCTTTTTTGTCAGATTCTATGCAATATAAAACCCGTTTGTTCCGAACGTTTTATAATTCCACTGCTCGAGCACGGGGCTCCTGTGATAATTTAAAACGGTTATATGAATATTAACAACACTTTTCCATGTGCGTATTAACTGTTAAAGGACATGATAGCGATTCACCAATATGTTTGCTGATCATATTAAAAACAAAAAGTACCCAGCTATTTAGATAGATATCCTTATATTATATACATTTTTATTGGAAAGTTAGTACTTAACTACTAGCCTATTTGCGTTATAACAGGTGTCCCGCGGTTTCATCCGCGTGTAGTATTATAGAAATCACAGATAGATAGTTTCTAGTAAGTACCTCATTATAGACAATACTTTATTTCGAATTATTTTAATTTTACTTTATTAATTAATTGATGCGTTCATATAACATACTAGAAGAGACGAAGTTTATGTTCATAAAATTATCTTAATCTTTAATCTTTACATAAATTATCATTCAAGGCTAGTTAACAATTGTAACATTATTCTATGTAGCCTATAATGTTACTTATAAATCTGACTATAATATAAAAAAAATATTTTCAAATTCGCCTGGGTGTTTTAGAGATTAGGTACTGTGGACAAACAAACAAAAACGCTCTTCAGGTCAATTAAATTAATATAGATATTGATGAATTGTGTTTGTATGTGAGGTCCTTCTGTATCATCTGTTTCAAAAGAGCTTACCCTGTGCACAGTGTCTCCTTCCATCTGTGCAGTGGAAGGCACCAGGTTGGGAGCTGGCTTAACAGGTTGCGGAATAGGAGCAGTCGCGGGGAGGTAGCTGAGAAAAAGCCGATACTTAAGTTATGAATTTTGTGCCTACCACTAAATCTTTACACTTTTTTCCTAAAAACAACGATTAACTGCATTTTACGGTCACACTAGCCTAATTCTATTAATGCATTTTTTAGTATATTATCAACAATATGATCCATTCGACATATTGGTCATCATAGATATTTGTAGTGATATTGATTTGATTTCTTGTCCGTTCGATACTTGACCTAATTGTAATTATTTATATTAAGATCTGACTGTTTAGGCATTTCTCTAAGTTTTCCATTTCAGTCATGGTATAGGGCAAAATCGTAGAGGGTTGTGAGTTAGGATGTTCTATAGAAACCTGTGGAACCGGTCACGGTAGTTGTGGAAATTTAATTATCTCACCTGTTCTTGTAAATAGTTTGTGTTTCAAATCGCTTGGACGGTGTTACGGGATTGGTGCACGTGTCAGGGATGATCGCCCGCCGCCGACAGTCGCTCCGGGCATCGAGGTAGCTGCGTGTAGGAAAAATATATTGGGTGTTAACATTTTTAACTCAAGTTTTCATGATTACTTACGTTAAATCGTAGAAAAGGTCACTTGCCTTGCTCAGAACTTTCTTAACAGTAATGAAGGATAAACAAAGTCGGACTTAAGAAATATTGATCCAAGTGAGCAAATATAAAGGCTAACGGTCAACCAAACCATTATCATATAGAAAGGAGTGGACTATTAGGAGCGCTGACATCAATTAAATTGGGACAATTGTCAAGAAAAAGAAGCAGTAGAAGTTTTTCGTTTTAATTGCAACCAGTTCACGGATTACGGGTTTACTGGGACTGTTCGGTTGTTTTTTACGGTTTCGGTGGTTTTTATTTTTGTTTACCTGCCTTCGTAGCGTCAGTCAGTGGTATATAGCGATCCTGTTCTTGAAAGACAAGTAAACGGCGGGATCATTGTGTTCTCGTGGTGTTTTTAAGTTCAAAAAACTTTTATGACGATCATGCGTCGTTTAATGATTTTGGACAGAAATTTGAATTTTATGAAGTACCGAATTTGAAATGTGAACAAAAAATATAACCTCATTGTGTATGTCGTATTGCTTTCCAGTTTCTGACACGGTATCTGATACTGTCCTTTGCAGGCCCACGGCAAGGGCTCCTTCGCTTGGATCTGGAATTAGATATTTTAAAATTTACTCACTTTGATAAAAAGGATACTTCCTCCACGCAGATATTTATTGATTAAAAAAAGGTTACAACTTTTTATTAATATTTTGCTTGTATTAGTTCCTGTAAAATTGGATTTATTTTATAGAATCTCTATGTATAATATGCATCGCCTCGTATCTTACAAACGATTTAATAGCGACAAAGATGATCGTAGGTATGGTGTGATAACATAATTATAATATAGTCTACACCTGGTTGGGCAAGTAGCTCATCTTTTGCGTGGTGGTGCCCTCCATCTTGGCCGCGGGGCGCTCATAACATCGCTCGGGCGCGAAGGACTTCACCGGCTCCGTCCGCTCGGGCGGCAAGTAGGACAGCTTGTTCACTGTTCGATCTGTAATATTTGACTTGTTTAAAGTTTATTTTAGATAACGATTGTGGTGATCGTTCATATCGATTCCGAAACCACGTATGCCCAGAGGTGGGATTATGAGCAAAATCAAGGAGGCCAATGTTCGGCAGAGGACTGAGAGTGGCTGATCATGTGATGATTACGGTAGTTTATTTTAGTGTTTAGCGACACTTTCATGTCGTAACCTAAGTTCTCAGGTTTAATATCCTGGGTCATTTGAATCCGGCTGTTTTCTCAAGACCATATGGTAGGTAAGATATATACGTACTTGGATATATCAAACAATAAACCTTACTTTCAAATGGCTGTTCGACGCAATGAAATTTCGCTGGCGGCTTAAAGCTCTCACGTAGCACGCACGGCTTGGGCACGTAGTCGTGTCGCTGCGTGGTGATGTTCTGCATGGGGCCCTGGCCCCACATGTCGTGGTGGCACGGGCGGATGGCCTGCGTCACGCACACCGGGTTCGGCAGGAACGACAACTGGAAAACGAAACAGAAGTGTATTATGACGAAGAGAAAAGAATCAAATTATGCAACAACTAGCGGGAAAAAACAATAATTAAATTAATTTATTGACACGCATCACTTGTCGCAAGTAATTCGCACGCAGAGGATCAAAAACTAATACTAACTTGACTTTGTCAATGTTTTTCGATGTACAGGTAAAGTAAATAGACACAGATAGTAACTCAAGTCATAACTAATAAAAAATGCGTCCGCAGCGGTTGAAGTGCACAGTATTTCGATACGTTAAGCAAAGTGAATTAGCAACAAGATCCAATACCTTAGCAATCTGTATATTTCGTTACCCTTTCGCCTCGCAGACGCGCTGGAGCATAAAACGCACATGATGTAAATGGTCTAATACCCAGAAGTAATGATGATAACTTACAAAGATTCCATCGACCGTCTGGTTCCAATAAACAAAGTCTATTTAAGGTTTAAGTTATTTTTTCAATCTCGCTACATCTTGAGTTGCCTGGTTAAAACTAGATAATACTAATAATTCGTAGGCCTACAGTGTCTACTCACATTGGTCAGTACTAATAATGGTTTGACAGTATCAAAGGCTTCATAGTGGATATTTTGCAATGTAAATAAGGCTGGAACTTTTTCTTTAGAAAGTAGAATACTGACCTTTTGTACGGTGCACGCTTCCATAGGCTCGCAGCTGGGAACCAGATTTGGTGGTGGTTTCCTAGCTTCCCCTCGCAAGTTCTTGCATCCATCAACAGGCAAATAAGACAGCTTGTAAGTGGTGCAAGACTCCACCGGCGCTGATGGTTTCATATAACAACGTCGGGGCGCGTAAGAGTCGGGGATCCGAGGTTGCTTGTAGCACTGTAAACATTTTAAGACGTAATTTTTTATATCATTTGCATTGAAGTCTTACCAGTTCATAGTTGAGTAGATGTAACAAATCTTCAAGTATGTACCTACATATCTTTGATGATATATACGTTTTGGAATAACATAGCAGCTTCGTTCGTTCGTCGGTAACCTACGACTTCATATAGTAAGGGTGAACAAATAGGCTTTTTCAAGATACACATGGCCAATTTTAGGTCCCATCTGCGCGCGCTTTCCAACAAGCGCGATCGCGGCAAACATGTAGCCTAACATAAAACAAAAAAGAATACTCACTGGTTTAACTATTGGAGGTTTTCCACAGCAGCATGATCGGCATGGGCACGGAGTTTCCTGTTTTCCATCAATGGGCTTGCCATCTCGTGGACCGGATTTGATCCCAGCAGATGGCGCGCAGGGTGCCGCCGCTGGACAGGGTACGCACCTGTTGTCAAAGTTTAATATAGGTTATGTAATGAATTTTTTTTTTGTGTACGAGTACACAAACGCCACTTACTCAGACTTAATGGGAAGGGAGACACTTTGTCTCTAAACAAGAAAAAGTAGTAGCTAATGATATGGGTGTGGTTGAAGTTGGAAAAGAAATCCTACCCTAAAAACCATCTTAAAACACACACATATATACATATTCACACAAATTAGTCATTACATAGTGGAAATTGAATATTGTTTTAATCCTATCATTAATTATGATACATTATTGAAATGATCTATATTACCAATTTTATGAATCAGACTGATGTATAAATTAATTGTACGTTAAATGAATAGACTTTGCAACGCGTCGCTCGGCTCAATTGCCTTTTGAGTGGGGAGTCGGCTAGACGGATTTGTCGCGAGCACTTTAAGACCGATTGGTTCCGACTTTTAGCTTTTAGTCTCAGTAGTCAGACGTGGTAGTGAAACAACATTAGCACCGAGAATAAAGGTGAGTTACACAGACAATTATAAAAATGTTGACTACAACTGTGCCTGGAAATAAGAGTGGGTGAAAATTATATAAAAACAGTAGTATACATTATATGTATATGTATAATTGCACATACAATGGATTGGAGATTACTTGAGTTCTATATAGACAGTCAAAATGACGTTTGTTTAAACAGTACATAATTATGGAATAGCGTATCGCTAAAATGAGTTGAGATAAAGGAGTTAAAGACTTCTATAATTCCACATACATAGTATTAATAGTCTTAAATGAAATTAAAAAGCACTTACTCAGGCATGATTTATAATGAAATCCTTAATTGTGTAATAATTATGAAGAAAAATAATCTAAAACCTAATTCTAATTTGATTATGAACTGAATATAATTTTATAAAAACATTCCTATCAAAAAATCTGTACAAAACTGACAGTTGTTTGGTTTTACTTCATTGGACTTATATTTTTTTTGGCATCAGCGTTGGTTAATTCTTTATTTGAAATAACTGGCCAATGTTTTGCGAATGATAAAAAGTTTTTTTATTTATGGCTCATAATCATTTCCTTTACGCGTATAATATGTACCCGTTATCTTCATTACTTTAAGCAGTGATAGCTTAGTGGTTAAGAATTCAGTCCCTCACACCGGGGGTGCCGGGTTCAAACCCACGGCGCGTACCTCTTTACAAAAAAAGTGCGTTTTAAGTTTAAATATCACTTGCTAACGGTGAAGGAAAACATCGTGAGGAAACCTGCACACCTTGGAA
>DWDT01004192.1:0-11479 GCA_018245595.1 Microceris scylla | reverse complement strand
AGGAGGACTGACAATGATTTTTCTGAGTCTTTCAAGTTTTAGATTTTGAATTAGCATTAATAATTTCATGTGTATTACATTAGAAGAGAGGTCTCGGATACGGCGCCCAAATAGCTTTGGACCTGAGTCGTTTTTAATAGCGAGTTTGATTTGTTAGTGCAAATTTTTAAGATACACTCGTAAATTCGATTTTTTTAAAAATCGATGACCGTTTATGCCGAGTTATTCCGAGAGGACGCATTTCAGAGGGAACACTGTTAGGATTTACATACGTCAGTCTTGGTAATTTTATCAATCGCTTGAAGGAGCCCTTTTAAGGGGCGCATAGCGAAACAGTGTGCAAATTCAGCATTGAAATAACGGAAAACATGTGTGTTATCTAAGTCCATCAAAGTTTATTTTTTGTATACCTACGTTGTCACACTTTCAAGCGTTCAGTTTATTGGTTGCTATGTTAATTCGTTATATAGACTAATTTGGATTTGATTACTGGTTAGAAACATATCTGAACGACAAATTTTCTCTCTTTAATTGTATGCGCACGTTTCTATGTTTCTCCATGACACCCACCAACTACCAACCTAACAGATCCTGTTAGTGTAAAGCATTATGTGTTTTTAAAGTTATGGTCGATAATATTTATCTATGATTCTGTTTCCATTATTATTTTATTTGCATATCCTTTTTAGAATTATAGGCGTGATATTACTTGTTACATTATTATTTCGATTCCACTTGCACCTTGTATATAAGACGTGTGCTGCCGCAAAACGCGATACGGTGTTTATCCGTATGCCGTCGTCTGTATGTTAATTATTGTTGGCTTAAATATGCTACAGTTAATTAGGTATCCCAGGGACGTAAATGCAAAAGTTTATTAAAACAGAGTCGTAGCAACTGAAACGGTGTAGTCAGTATTCATAAAACTTTTGCTACCTATTACCTGCACTAACGTTTAGCGATACGATATTTATAATACTACCCTTCACTATTGTACATGGTGAAAGATGTTTAAAATGCTGCATTGTTTTTTATACATATGTACCATTTATCTTTCCGACATGACCTTTGTTTGACGACATTTTATGGCGTTATGTTCTGACGATATTGAAACTCTACGTAACACGTGTTGGAGTGCGTGTATTATCATCAACCTACATAATATATCCGTTAATTATTGGTCACGAGCTGCTCTTAGAATAAGAACTCTAAAGCATACAGGTTTTTCTGTATCGTTATAGCAAGAGACGTTTAATTTTAAAATTGAACGCGACGTAAAGTGAATGTGGGATAAATAAAAAAGTAGACAGGATTGAACAATTTATTTTTATTTAATTACATCTTTGGTAAGTACAATGGCTTAAGGGTTCGCATGGCCCCAGAACAATTGGTTCTTTGGTACTCGCTGCGTCGATTACGTTACGTTTGCGATAAAAAGTCCTTCAACATTCCTTTTTCTATTACTAAAAGCTGCAAACCCAATATGTAGAAGTCAGATAACAAGGAAAACACCCGAACATAAAAAATATTAACGTGCTACTGAAATACCAGTATGTTATAGTCTAAACCTGAATAATTAAAAAGACATTTAGTAGTCGTACAGTGAATGACGGTATTTGCGACTGTGGCGACCTCATTCAATACTTCAATTCAATTGAATTACATTTTTAGTTTATGTAGTAAACAATTCTATCATTATTGTTATTCCGCTATCATAGTTAATTATTTCAATAGTCAATTCTATAATATTTGATTTCCTTTAATTTCGTGGTCATCAAAATTCATGGAGTATTTTAATAAAAATATCTTATTACAACAAATCTAACTTGTTCTTAAGTATATAAATATGTTGTCAGATCCATATAAAATTCTATTATTAGGTATATAACTATGATTCTTAATTTAATTTTAACGTTATTTTTTTATTTCTTTAACATTACATGCACTTTTTGAATCATAAATATTCGAATTAGAAATGTTCCAAAGAGTTTTTAACAATTGCTTACATAGACGTGATTGTAATTTTACGAAAATAAAGTTATTAATGTTTCTAATATTTTGACGAAAGAAGAAATAAGAACGATATTATATAACATAAATTACACGTAAGTAATTATGGATACTGTTTCATAAATTTAAATGCATATTACACTCTAAAGTTTAAATATCTTTGGTTTTCAATAAACTATTTTTATTTAAGAGGTGTTAAATCCATATTTTGTGGCTCAATAGAATATTTCTTGTATTAAAACATTTAGAATTCGTATAAATGAAAGAACTGTAATTTCATAAGTGTTCAAAACATTGACGGATCCATTCCTGACGCTATCGTTCGATTGAATGAATCTATCTTGACTCATTCAAAAAGCACCTTCCGCGATTCTACATACTTTCGAACCGGCTGCCATGTCTTTGACATTCCACTATATACAATAATATCACACACTGATATTGTACGACTGTATTAAATATCGAATATTTAACTGTTTTCTCATTTAAACGGATCATTCTATTTCGCTTCTAATAATGTGTAGTTTATACATATTTTCAAACATGTATATTTCACTTAAATTCCAAATAGGTATTTTTATTAAAAATTTAACTGTTCTTATATCATTGTTCCGAAAAATTTACTTTACATATAAAATTGGTTTATTGACTAGGAAATAAACGTTTAAAGAATAAAATTCCATTTAACAAACACAATTTACGTTCATTTCGATAACTTGGCTATTTGCTTTTATGAAAAACACATAATACACTCCGTATATTATTGTTATAAATCGATGCTCTTCTTATAATAATGGTATACCATTCCGAATCTTATTGCTAATTACACACCTTATCGTAGTACACAGTTTCGTTTGAGTATTTTCATTGTCTGTAATATCGTTAATATGTAGGTAACATTACTGTTTAGGCGAGTTATGTTTATCCATTTAACATAATAATGAAGGAATGTTTGGAAAGTCATCTTAGATTATTTAAAAAATAAAGATACGACACAATTTCACATCGTGTCTCTAAATATATAAATCTAGGTCACAGAGCAATTTCGGATTACAATCGAAAAGTCACTGATGACGTCTGTCATTTACTTGACATTCTATCGGGCAAGTGAGAAGTTAGAATCGTTAAGTTCTATCTCGTTCTTGCAAAACACCAGCAGGTAAGACATAAGTGAAATATCTTACTCCTTTTCGCATATTTATAACATTACATTTGTTGACATCTTTGTTACAAACTGTTAACATTAAACACATAGTTATGTAACACTAAACACTGACAATCTTATTTTTACAAGCTAAGTTAATATAATTATGAGTATTTACATTTATTTATCGGATTCGTAATCCGTTTTTACAAATATTGATGATATAATATGAGTGTATGTTATAACTCCGTCAATAAAAATCGGGACTGTGTGAAATAACCTATCGTCCTATGGTGGAGAGGCCCAGATCCTGCTGTGGTACATTACCTTTATAACGCTTTACAAATGTATTCATGGCGCAGGTTGGACTTAGTTTCGAGTCATCGAAATCCTTTTGTTGGTTCCATGAGATTTACTCAATACTGTGACGCAAAAATTTTATCGAGCGGAGTAGAGTTCTCGAAATTAACATATACTTTTAAAATCAATATCATTTCCAATTGTGAACTTTACAGTTGTTTGTGTCGTGATGGGTGCAATATTAACAAACAAAGTTTTGGCTTTTAAGACGACTTCAATTTAAAAATGTTCTTAAGAAAATTTATAAGCTACCAAATATCTTTCACGTCTTATGTTTTGTAATTATCCATCAATGACCAGTGTATTTATGTACATACATATATCATGATATTTAAATAATCGTCAATCAAACGATGAATATTTAAATATTTAATATAAACGACCTTTCTAATATTACATCACTAATAGTATATCTATCGATTTTAAACACATATTCCCTAATTCTACATATTTACAGTTTTATGACTTTCAACAGCTTGGTGCTTATGAGATTTCACAATTAAATTTACAACATTATTTTGATCTCCGTCGACACTTGAATAAGTTTTTATAGGCTTTACGATATTCATTTGACATAACGACGTAGATGACAGGGTTGATGGATGAAGACAAGTAGAGGAGTATGTACGCGGCGATGTTGGCTATTGGCTGCGGGCTTATCTCGCGTAGCATTTTCGTTACCGTGATTGGCAAGTGGCATGCGCAAAATGTTATCATTATTGCCACGATCATCGTACCCAATCTTCTGTCCTTCCGCGTTGGCAGTGATAGTTTAAGCAGCGCCATGGACTTCCTTAACGCAGTTCTTCGTAGTTCTGAACGGTTTTTGCCCCTCTCATCGATTTGAATAGTAATGCTATTATCGTCTTCGTTGCTGGTTGTTTTAAATGTTGTTGATCGTTGAGAACCTTTTTTTGTCACAGGATTAGGAGGTGGTTCAAGGAAATTACCACACGTGGAAGTTACGTTATCGTTTCCATTCGCTGAAGTGACTAGACGCGACGTTATAGAAGAACTTTCGGAATCCATACCTTTTTGTTTTATGTTTTTCATCTTTTCTGTTTGAAGAGACTTCTTGGTAGATTTTCTAACGATACAGAAGATTCTTGTATAACATACTATAATAACTAAGCAAGGTAAAAGGAATGCCCCCAAGAATAGAAATCTTTTCGGAGATCTGTTCTTCTCATCGGGCAGGATGGAACATGATCCAATGTCAACATCCAGTCCGAATCGTCCCCACTTCTCGAACCATGTTAGTAACAGGGTTCCTGTTGCGGATATCCAAATGGCGGCTATCATCAAAGCTATATTCCGGCTTTTATATAATCTGTTGGCAAAATTAGATTTATTTATAATTTTATATGAAATCTTTGAAATGGAAACGCGGGACAATGGAATAACAAAGTGTTTTTAACGATGGTGATGATAATGTTAACTCACTTGGGATAAAGCCTCGGGTGTGAGATCATGACGTATCGGTTTATGGTGATGGCGAGGACGGTGAGCAGCGAGACGGCGACCAGCACGTAGCGCGCGAGCGGGAACAGGCGGCACAACGTGCGCCCATGCACCCATGCGCGCCGCTGGAATGTGGACGCGGCCAGCGGCAGGTTGAAGCAGCAGAACAGCAGGTCCGAGCAGGATAGGTTCATTATGAACATCGCTGTTGCGTTCAGAACCTGATCGAAACACAAAAGATTAATCGACCTAATATAATCCACCAAATTTACAGTTATTCTATAATACGAAAGATATCTGCTATGACTGCATTAGTCCATATTCTTAGGGGAATAAGGGTGACAATATGTATATGTGTATATATATAATTTAATTTGAGTTTATTGACTTGAATCTGATGTAATACCTTTTCTGTTATTTTGTTATCATCATCATCAACTTGCCTAAGTCTACTTTTGGTCATAGGCCTCTTCTGAAGGGTCATAATCCTCACTGTGGGTATGTGAGTATTAGACCCGTCTATGCTGCCGCCAGTACGCGGCCAGGGCACGTAGCGATCTGCGAGCGCCGACTTTAGTCGCGTTTTACACTACTTCTTTTACTTTTTTCTTTCTCCGCCTATACACAGATAGTATTATTTTGTAAGATTCACAATAATATTCTTCTATGTTTATAAGATTAGGTCTTCTTTATAACCTTTAAAAATAAACGCTACATGCAAAAGGTTTTTCAAAAAGATATAGAAAACAGACATATTACAGCTTAAAGATTTCGAGATTGTCGAAATTGACAATTGAAATTATTATCATAAAAGTAATCGAACAATGCCGCAGATAAATGTGCTGAAACTGCATACTCGTACATGTTAAATAAATGTACATCATCTAGAGGATTTATATAATTCAGTCCCTTACAGAGTTCTTGTACATTGACATACCCCTAGTATACAATACACCGATAGCTAACGGGTATGCTACAAATCTTATTAACCTTCGCCATGCAGATAGCGAACTAGTAAACCATCAAGCGATTGTGAATCCGCCAAATGTTGTCCGGAAAGAATTAAATAAATGCCGAATCTATCATCATCTATCCGTCCGTGACCCATCTGTCTTGCTAGCTATTAGAGATTTGATGGTTTTGTGTAGCCACAATGGATTAATTGTTATGAAGATATTAAACTCAGAATTGTGTTTGATATCTAAATTAAATATTTGCGAGACACAAACAGGTTTGTTTCAATGGTTAAAGAACCTACGAGTGACTGTTGAATCGCAGGTAGTTTACTCGGTTCTTGCTCAGTAAAAATGGGCAAGCTTGTCTTCTTATTGTTTTATTTAAATTTATCAAGTAAAGCTTGTTTTTAAATCTCTGTATTCATAGGTTATCAGCTATCTCGTTACCAAAACACAGAAATAGCCTAACTGGGATCAAATGACTGTGTAATTTGTGTGTGCGTAATAAATGTAACAAAGTTGTAATTTTAATCATAACCTAAATGATAAAGATTACTTAGCTCCAGTACTCAGTAGTTTATCGTTGTAAACATTTTACTCATAAATACAAACATACACACGTAAACGATAAGGGTACTTATTTATTTTCACTGGATCTGAATAATGACTAAGCGCAATTCATACATTTGGTTTCGTGGTTTCACATCGACGTGTCATGCTGGTTTTGCGAAATTATAGGTAGAAAAATCATGGAATCGCCGTATAACGTCATTAGAACCAACGTAGACATATTGTTGACACGCTCATACATACAGACATACATAGTATATTTTATTATAATTAGTGTTTATCGCTGTGACATTTGAAGTAGGTAATTAATAATAGGAAATTTATTTAGATTATGAATTATTTGAATGATAGTTTAATTGGAAGTTACTATAAAAGTTATAGTATTATTTGCCACGGCAGATCCCATACGAGGCAGACAGAGGGCATAGAGGGCACGCAACAATCTCTATTCTTACTGACTTGATGTGTGACAGTTGATGTTAAAATTAAATAAAAATTTGGTTATGGCAACTTTGAATTAGTATATTGTTGTGACAATGTAAATGTACATTATAAATTAATGTTAAAATTATATGACGAACGTAACGAAACGGTTCAGAATTTATACCGTTGAAGGTTTTGTTTCTTTTTCAGTCTTATAAAGTCATAAGAAAGCCTGCACACCTTACTCGTACAGTACTCATAATATTCTCTAAGGTGTGCCAAGTCTGTCAACCCATTCTAGGCTAGCGTACTCGATTATAGCCAAAACGCTTGTCATTCAGAGAGAAGACGGGTGTTCAACAGCGGAACAATACACGCCTGTAATTCTTGAAAAGGTAGGCAGAGCAATGTATAACACTCCCACGTTGCACCAGTAACATTTACGTCCCATGGAATAGGTAGTAGTGAGCCAATTGATGATTAATGATGATCATTATATGTATTAGGCTATTAACTAATTAAAGAATGTTTAATTAATTAGTTGATGATTACTTGACTTGTTACCCATAGACTCTCTGATAGTTCAGTGGATTAAGTTTCACGATATCATTCCATAGTCTGGGATTCAATTCTCTGTCACACACTCCTCAGTTTACCAAGTTACGTGCGTATTTAGATTCAATAACGTTCTCTGTAACAGTTAGGGAAAACCGCGTGAGGAAACATCTGTGTCTTGGAGTTCTATATAATGGTCTCTTACGTGTCTAACGTTTTATGAAGTTTTAATCCTTTATATGCCGAGAGGAGATCTGTGTTCCTTGGTAGAACGGTAAAAGGATTACAAGGGTAGTTACATTTCCTAATCAATGGTTATTCAGTTATAAGCAAATGATCTTAGCGATGGAGCTTATTGGGGGAGGCCTATGTCCAGCAGTGGACTGAGATAGGCTGATGATGATGATGACACATGAACCTTTTTACTACATAGTAGGTAAGCTTGATACACGGAAACACTTACGGGAACATAATACTCGTATATAAGAATAACTGCAAATACATGGAAAACATACATCATAATTATATGCATATCTGTGAACGGTATGCGTAGTCAGTACAATTTTCCTTATTAAATATACACTCGGTAGAATGTAAAAGGCGAATTTAAACTCAATATAAAACACTGTTTAAGAGTACGTATTGTTATATCATTGTGCCGGATGACTAGGTAGCCATTATAACGAGGTAGGCAGAGAGTACTATATTGTGCGTGTATACATGTAATAAATTATTCTAGCAATGACTGAAACCATTTTGAATTGAAACACCGACCTGTTGTTATTTGTTAGAACTTTATGAAAATCCAACTGCTATCGATATTGACTTGTTTTGTTCGTCGATTACCTATACCTTAAATTTTAGTTTGTGTCTTTAATAATTGACTGAAGACCAGCTTAAGGTATGTCGCTTAAAATAATGAAATGAATAATATACAAACAAAAATCTTACAAGCCATACGTTATCACAAAAACGAATGTTGTTATCGTTCAATTTATGACCTTGACCTCTGTTTGATGGAACTAAAGTCCTCCAATTAATGTTTATCTACATTAAATACAAACATATAAAGTTATTACAGATTTATACTCAAATATCAAAGCTTATAACTGGAGGATCTTGGCTAAACATACAAGGCATAGTAAGGTTAAAATTCTTCAAGTACTTTTAATTGAGCTAATTCGAACAATTAACAGTCATTGACGTTTACTATGTCGTGACGTTAACTTTTGTCCATCAATTTGAATACATTTAATAGTTTGGTAATTATATAGTCTTCAAAAACTGCGTGCGTGTACGAAGTCAGTGATGAATGTGGAACATCAGGTTTGTAGAGATAAAGGGATTTGGCACTTTATGGTCTCTGCGTACCCTGTAAGGGATCTAGTGTGAGTATATAATAATAATAATTTATACTCACTTTTTTGTACCGTGCAAGTGCCACTATCGTGACGATGTTGCCTGGGATGCCGATCATCATGAAGAAGATGCAGCATCCTGTCGCGAAGCGCAACAGTCCTTCGGGATAGTCAGTGAACAGTTTCACTGCAGCCAACTCTTCATCGGTACTGTATATCACGCTGTGGTTACCGTACACTGCACTGGTCGAGTTTTTTATTGAACTAATCATTTCCAACATTCACTGGCACGTCACTCATCAACAGTACCTAATACACAAATGATGTTTAATATTGTCATTGAATCGGTTTAAATGCGAGTTTCCCTTGTGACTCATTTTTAAGGATACATCGGGTTTCGCCCGTCAGTGATAACAGTCGAATCTTTAACCGCCACCGCGCGTACACGCGTCAATTCATCATATTATAGTAATTTATTAATCCATTAAACAATTTTCATCGTTTTTTGCTATTCGCGTAGTTTCCATTAAATAAATGACAGGATGATAGCAAGAAAATGGTTAGTTTATCTTACAGGACAACTTTTCCATTGGAATGCTTATTAATACATATTTATATCAAACTTTCTGATGGCGAGTAATCTTACAATATCTTTAATATCTAAATGTCTACGTTTCGTCTATTTCAAAATATAAAACTTTCGTCATGAATTCTTTTTTCACTTATAAGTTTAATCTTTTGTTATAACAACTGCTTTAATTATAACATCTTATAACTAACAATAAATATGAGATAATAACTCTTACACTGCAAGTAAATGGAAATAACATCCTAACATTAATTCATTTTCAACTTCACAATTTTTCGAAGCCAATATGAAACCTACATTTGTTTCTGAGCTTTGTTTTTTAATTAGCACAATCCCGGACGGCTTACATTTTTTATTTCATTCAACGAAAACACCATTAACGTCACACATTTAACAGTTGTACCTATTACAAATAAATAAATGGATGATTCATCTATACATTTACGCGTCACGAACTACATACATGTTTTCCAATATGGGTACGTTCCAAAATTTAGGACGTTTAGGTAGATTAAATAATACTTTCACAACGCGAGAAAAGTTCAACTATTCGTGAGGTTTTTACGGCGGGCGCTTCTCAGAGACACCTTCGCCGGCCGAGCGTCACGCCTTCCGACGACACATCAGTAGATTCTTATACGCTTGCCTGTACTCGCTCGACATCACCACGTAAATTATTGGGTTGATACATGTGGTGAGGTATATCAGAAGGTAGCCTGCTATGTTCGCTGCCGGATGTGACGTGAACTCTCGGAATATTTTCGTCAGAGTTATCGGTAAGTAACACACCCAAAAAGACAGCATAATGGCCATTATCATTTTAAGAAGTTTTCTGTCTTTCTGCGTTAATTTTGGGGGTCTAACTGGTGCTGGTGAGCGCTTCAAGGCCACGGCGGCATGTCGAAGACGTTTTGCCGTGTCACCTCCACTTGGAGTTCTTGGTTTGGCGTCCAATGCGCATTCGTCATCATGCCCATCCAGGGTATCAACACCGGAGGAAGAAGACCGTTCTGGTGCTGGTGTAGGAGGACATTGTAACATTGGGGGCGCTAAAAGAGCTCTTCGAGGTGGTGCAACATGATTTACTCCGTTTTCGGGACCAGGAGATCTTTCCAATGCAGTGGAAGCCGAACCCACAGCGGAGTCTTCGAGCGCAGTGCGCTGTCTTCCTCGACCCGGAGCTCGAGATCTCCTCGCAGCTTCTCGAACGATACAAAATATCCGTGCATAGCATATGCCAATTGCCAAGCACGGTAGCATAAAGGCGCCAACGAAAAGAAATTCTTTCGGCGACCGGTGATTACGATCAGGAAGTATTGAGCACGAACCTATGGAAGGGTCCAAGCCGAATCGGCCCCATTTTTCAAGCCACGTTGCTATCAGAGCTCCAAATGAGAAAATCCACGTACTGGCTACCATCACTGCCAAGTATTTTCCTCTATACAACCTGCGTATAAAAAATTGACCGATTAGTAAAACTGGAAGATAGTCATAGTGTTTGAATTATGAAGTTACTTTACCTTTTCCAGTATAAAAATCCATATTTCAAATTAAGATCAAGTTGTTTATAGTTCAAATATTAACATTTACAAATATAGACAATATCAGTAACCTATAGGGAACCTATCAAAGAACTCCAAGTCAAAGGTTCAAAATAAATAGGTATATTTCGACCATAAGAGATTTATGGTTTGAGAGAGGAGTTCAGTAACAAACATTTCGGCTTTTCTCATTTATCATGAACTTTTTCAATCATACTAACAGGGTACCATTTTAAATTTTAATATATAACAATTATTTATTTATTAAAGGTTACCAATAATAAAGACATAACATATGTACGTAATGTGTTAAACAAAATATTGCCCTAGTCAGCAGGAAGTTACCACGCCACGCAGCTTGTTAACTTGCTAATTAATAACTATACATCATTTAATAAACAAAAGACAAACATATTGTATATTCGGTATATTTCAACTTTTTTTTTTTTTTTTTCGACCCATTACAATTCCACTGCTGGAATACGGGTCTCCTCTCATAGTGAGAGGGTTAA
>DWDT01004191.1:0-11479 GCA_018245595.1 Microceris scylla | reverse complement strand
ACAGTTCAAAGTCGCTCAACGAGCTATGGAGCGTGCTATGCTCGGAGTCTCTCTGAAGGATAGGATCCGACAGAGAACCAAAGCCACCGACATAGCACAAAGGATTAGTTCGCTGAAGTGGCAATGGGCTGGGCATATCTGCCGAAGAACCGACAACCGGTGGAGTAGGCGAGTTTTGGAGTGGAGACCGCGGCTCGGCAAACGTAGTGTAGGACGCCCTCCAGCCCGGTGGGATGACGACCTGCGAAAGGCTGCAGGCAGATGTTGGATGCGACAAGCCGTGGACAGGGCGCTATGGCGCTCATTGGGGGGGCCTATGTCCAGCAGTGGACTGAGATAGGCTGATGATGATGATGATGATGACTATAAATTAAATCCTATTGTTCTTGTATATACGAATACCAGTCTTAGAACATATATTTTTGAATTTTCATCTATAATGAATCAATTTAACAAAGTTCCATTACGTTTGAAGGAGGACACAGTTTGCTTTGGGGATGGGTTTCCTACACCATATCGAATTGTCGTGGCTACATAATTTATAATGTTTACATATAAAATTTGATTACATCACTGGATCGGTAAAGTATTGTTACGGTGAGAGTGGACTGTAAATGGTCGCGCGGAGCGACAGGGCTAGCGCCGAAATTTTGAAGTCCTTTTGCTATCTCAACAAAATTTCTATATAATATAACTTTTTATTCGGAGTAGCTCCGGGTATCAATTCAATATCACTCAACGACTTTTGTAAAGATTTATCGATTGTGTAAATAAAAAAATTCAATAGTTACAAACGAGCTGAAGATCGAGCTCAGTGGCGTATCATTGGAAAGATCTATGTCCAGTAGTGGACGGGAGGAGACTGATGATCATAATGATGAAATAGTTATAGTAAATATGTATAGTTTTTAGGTTAAAAAAATTAAAATGCGTTGTATAACGTCGGCCTATTGTGGTCAAAAAGCTAAATAGTGTAAATTCCAAATGGTTAAAATGAATGGTCAAATTGATTAGACATCCAATATATGATATCCAATAATCCCCTTAAGAAAAAGAAAAGCAGTGCCTAGAAAGCAAAAATATGAAGAAGGCCGAGCCGATCAACGTCAGTGGTCACTGGTCAGTATACTGCAGCTGAATCGTAGGAACGAATAATCGAAACCGCGAGCTGGGATAGGCACAATAATTTCATTGCAAAATATTACCCACTTAAGTACACGTATTCACATAGAACACATACCGCTATGGCCACGACAAAGGTACACTCTGATATTTTGCACGGAGTTTACTGTTGTTGACCGTACTGCGATCAGTAAAATGAAATGTTTCGTCAACCTGACAATGACATATCATTACATTTATGACAAGAATGTGGTTGAGACTTGAGAGTTAAAATTTGACAATAGGCCACAAGGTTAAGAAGGATATATTTTAGATTTGCATAGCGTCTAAAATTATTAATTTGTTATAGAAACTTTATAATTAGTATGACAAATTCACAAATATAAAATGTTTAGACTATTTACCTTTATTATTCCACGCACTAACGTGCGGGTTCAAAATGTAAAAATTATAATTCCTATTAAGTTCGTGGTATTTAAACCACAGTTGCAATTTTGCAATTTTATATCCGTCGACTGTATTAAACCGATTGTCTTATTCAACAAGCACAGTGTTGTTAGAGGTGATAGTACTGATAGCATAAATGATTGATTGTTTTATATATACCGCAGCAGCTAGGCGGCGCGAGAACCGCTCCCTGTGATACCAAACCTATGTGCCCCACATGGGGATTATTTGTAAAACTCCCTTTGTGGAGGCCTAAGTCCAGCAATGGACTGATACAGACTGACGCTATAATTATGCAAGCATTATGAGTTTTCAAGTGTTTATATTTATTCCATTATTATTATTTGTATCTGCTTCATTCATTTGCAATACCTCTTATTTTTGCAATTAAGTTATGATTTTGATTATATTCATTTGCATCTTGTGTTATTAAATTATTTTAAATCCTTCACAGTATGGAGAATAAATATGTATCCTTATAATCTCAGGTGGTAAACCTACAAATAACAAATCAAAGGCTGATATAATATCGCAATTAAATTTCAAAAGTGATGAGGACTCCTCACCATTTTATAAACTATGTATTAAAACATTAGTACAAATTTATATTGTTACAAAGAAAGACATTGAACATGGATATTGTGATAATAGATTATATTATCTGGCATATCGACTTAAGGTAAATTTTTAAGGTGCAATGACTTTCTCAGAACGGATTTCTCACAACTTAGACAAGCTTCATATATTTCCATGTTTGAGATGATATTTATAAGTCAGAGGCCAACCTGTCCACTGGAGTTCATAAAGTTTTCTGTGATTTATAACAAATGCCATTTAGTTATAAAGCAGTAGATTGCTAAATGTGCTCTCATAATCTTGGCAACTGGTTTACAAATGTATATACAGCATTTGCGAAAGAATACATAAATTGCTTGCTAGCTACCATGTGTCAAATTTACAGGCAATTACATTTCACATATTATTTTATATAAACATAACTTGAACATGAAATAATAATAATAATTTCAGTCTATAATTTTGGTATAATCAACTGCCTCACTGTTCAAGTGGTTGCAAGCACAGCTGTCGATCAGGAAGTCCTGAGTTAAAATCCCAGGTTGGGTACTAGTAGATTTTTCTAATTTAGAATTTCTTGTAGTGACTCAGAGTCTGGATCTATGCCCAGTGCATGGCAATAGGCTCACCACCTATTCCATGGGATGTAAATGTAAGTGGTAAAACATGGTAGTGTACCACACTCTCCTATGCAGGTTACAGGTGTGATGTGTAGATGTCACATAATATCAGTCTACAATAATGTATTATGTAATTTATTTTTGCCTTGTTTGCAGTGTTCTCCATCACAACTGTGTGAATTAGTTGCTAAAAGAACTTTTATATACAGTCTAACGTTTGATTGGCTTGAGAAATCCTTAAATACATTGCTAGGTAAGAGGTATGTTCTAATTGATATTTGAATGAGATTTATACCTACACAACACATGCACACACACACACACACACTCACTTCACAGACACACACACACATATATCCTTACAAAACTTTCTTTTCTACCCTTTTTAAGGTTCCACTGTAATCTTAAAACTCAAATTTTATTCTTAAAATACCCATTTTTCAAAGAGGTTGAGTCAGATTTGATCCCAGGACCCCCAAAATGACACTCAATGTCAAACCACTAGGCTAACACTGCTTTTAGTAAAATATGTATGTCCTATCTTAAAATATAATATTTCTATTACTAGGCCTGAATATTACCATTTTTTGCAAACATTAGATGTTATGACAGGTATATTTTTCCCCAGGGGAGTTACATCATAGTTATAAAATTCTCGTGTTAGTTACCTTACTCTCCGAAACGGCCTTACAGATTTTTACTTTTATATGCATATTCAGTTGGTCTGAGAATCGGCTACTATCAATTTTTTATACCTCTAAGTGATAAGGGTTGTCCACCCCTAAAATTTTTTTTTAAATTTTTAAATTTTATTTTTCTATAATGTGGCATTAAAAATACATACGGCCCTAAATGTTTACCTTTCTATCACAAACCCGTATTTTTTAATAGCCAAACTAGTACATTAGTAGATTTAGTACTTCGTATAATAATATAATAAATTTGGTACTTCGGTACTACTTAATCTATGCATAGTATAAAATGAAGTCGTTGCGGCTGTCTGTACGAATTTTAATGTAGTTTTCGTGACCGAATAGAGTGTTGCAAGAGGAAGGTTTAAATGTGATGTCGTAAAAACGCATTTTTATGCGCTTACATTGCAAACACTGTCCTAACTATACGAGATAGATCAAAATAATGTAGTACGGAATTGTATATCTTAAAAAGGTCTACAAAAACGTCGTTGATTGAATAAGTCTATTTCCTATAACACACAGTAACCCTTTTTATCTTTCACATGTTACAAAAAAAGAATAGGTTATTTACGAAGCTATTTTGAACAATACGGTATTAGGTACTTTCCATGCAATGAACTTCTTTGTTTACGTTGTGTATGTGATGTAGATTTAAACGGCCCTTTACAGAATATCATTAAAATGAAAATTTTAACAGATGGCAGAGATGTAAAATGCGAGGGCAAAGAAACAGATTGTTAGGCGGTACGAAGTTCGCCGGGCCAGCTAGCTATTTTATACTTACGAAAGTAATTTATAGATATAGACTGTGATATTTCTTTTACTGTGAACACATTGTTGTTAAAAAATTTGCTTTAATCAAAACATACATACATACATCTTCACGCCAAGTCCCATATGGGGTAAACAGAGAACATGGAGTGCCATATATGTAAATAAAACAATGGGTGCCTTTCAATGTGTATGCTAAAGGTCATTATCACGGCTCTCAGGAATAGCATGAGGATGAATATATAAATATAAGATATATGTTATGACGTGCAACACATGTATGACCAGCCTTGAATGGGACAGATATTGCATTCCCATTAACAATGCACCCCTCATACAAACAGTAAAAAGACAGATGCTCATATCAATATAAGGCTAATAGCACTCCCAATCTTGCACTCCTGTTACTAATATCCACTAATTATTGTATTACAAAAAACACTAGCACATCTGGACATTAATAGTTCCATAATTACAGTTCTATACAGAGTAGGATATGGATGCCAGGTGGTAGTATTCTTTTGTCTCTTGCTCCCTCAGAGGCTATTATTTTCACATAAAATAAATTTTGATAAATTAATCCTGTAAATTTGTATTGATAGATAAAGTGCATTCGTTTTACAGAGATGGGTGTGTCTGAGGAACGTATTATGAGAGATTTGTGGGTGCTAAAGTATCACCATAAAACAATTGAGGAGCGCCTACATAGAGTGCAGAATACAGGTGTAGATAACTTATATCCTTGGATGGTGAGATGCTCAGAGAAAATATTAGAAAGGTAATAAAAACACAATAATGCACAAAAAAATTATATTTTTCGTATTTGTAAAACATTGTAATAGGCATTAATTTAAAAAAGGTTTGTTTTCAGGTCTATAAGTATTTCACAGGAAACAAAAACCATCCTTGGTGATATAAAATCAACAAAGGTTTATCTAGCTAAGCGTCTTAACACTACTCCTGAAGCTGTTGAGAATATGTACTTTACTATACCAGCATTAAAAAGAATAAGGGCTCCAAAGGTGATATTAGTTTACAGTAAAGATTTCCATTACTAGATGTATATTATGGGGCTGATATGCAAGAACAATGCAAATAGGAAATTGCTTGAAATATCTTTGAAATGATTTAATACTGCATATGAAGATAAAAATATTCCATGATTTTTTGTAAAAAGTTCCTTTGCCTTTTAGGTAAAAAAATTTTTAGATTTTCTAATAGAAGAAGGATTTGAAGTGGAAGATATTGCAAAAAAACCTCGTGTCATATCTGCTTCCCAAAAAACTGTCAAAATTAGATTGGATAAATTGCGTAAATTAGGCTTGAAAGAAATTAATTTAAATGTGCTCTGCAGAAGTCGGAAAGATTTTGAAAAGTTTTGTGAATCAATTGAGTCAGAGACAAAAAGTTCCTAATTTCAGTTCTTGTTTTCCAAACCATACATTATTTACTTGATAAACATATTACTTTGATAGACAATGCCAACCATAGTTATTATGAACTGGAAGAAGTAATTAGTGCAATATTTAAAGAGTTCTCCCACTATTTTTAATACCAACAAGATTTGGGACTTAAAAGAATAACTGTTATGTGAGGAAATTTAATTACTGCTATTTTGTTGGTTTACATTGTTGATTTTATGTATAAATATAGATACAAGCTAAATAAAATAAAACTTATGTTTGTATAAGCACATTGTTTTAATTTAATGTTCCCAGGAACAATTTTACACATAGTCATAAATCCATAACCTACAATGCCTTATCTCCATTCAAAAATGTAGGTATTCTATAAACCACCAATAAAACAATGTAGCAGTAGTTACAAATACAAATTTAACTCTATAATGTCTGAAGAAATGGAATGAATTATACATAACTTTTATATTTACTAGTATTTTCTCTAATCCAAGCACCCTGAAGTACTTACATGATATACAAAAGCAACTTGATTGATTCAGAATCTAAAACACTTATTACACTAATAGTTTAATAAGGTTGGCACATACTATCAAAATTTCTATTGTTTATCAAATGAATGCTTGTCTATGGTATGCCAATAAAAAAAGTACAGTGCCAACAAGTAAATATTAAAATGAATAGAAATCTATAATTAAAATGGCAATCATACTTCAGGGCAACCTAATGTATTACAAGTAGAAGCAAAGAATTTCTACAATGTTATACATTCCTTAATACAATGACATGCACATACTAGTAGATTAAAAAATTAACACTGAGTAGTTAAAATTAAACACTTTAGTAACTACAAGGGTCTAGCTTTGAGAGAATGGGAGTTGATACTAGATCAGCAATTTTAAGATAAAATTACATAGTGTGAGGTCCAAGTTATACATAAATAAGATAGCAATTGATCTACTGATGAGCGCATTGGACTCCTGGGCCACCATGCATTTGATCTTCATCATCACTGGCATAGGCCTCTTCACGACCACGGCCTCGATCGGTGCCCGTGTATTCCACAAAGTTTACTTCCTCAACGTCATCGCCGGTTGGCATCACAAAAGCGGGACGAGGAGGCAATATGCTTTCAATTTGCTTCATCTGTTCTTCAGTAGCAAAATTATTGTCGGGGAATGTTATGTTAAATTTAACGTACAAATTTCCTTTTTCAAAGGGATTTTTATATATAGGCATTCCCTCACCTTGAACTCCTTTTAGATCTCCAGGTTTAATCACCTCACCTGGATTCTGTCTGATAAGCAAGTCACGTCCATCCAAGTGTTTGACAACAAACTCAAAGCCACAGAGAGCTTCTGTTAAAGTAAGATCATGCTTCATAACTAGGTCATCAGCAATTCTCTGGAACACCTCATGAGGTTTCTGTTGAAGCACAATGATCACATCACCGGGAACCTGGTCTGGCATTTGATCGCCTTCATCGCGAAAGACTATCTTTTGGTTTTCGCGCATACCCTTCTCCACATGTACTTCTAATATTTTAGCCTCAGTCACGACTTTCTTGCCCTTACATTTAGGACATTTATCCTTCTCGTTAATGGTCTCGCCTAGACCTTGACATGTGGTACAACGGCTTTGGAACTGACGAGTCATATTCTGACCAAGCTGTTGATAAGATATTTTCACACCTTGTCCGTGACAATCCCTGCACGATACAACTGAACCAGGCTTACCGCCAATTCCTTTGCAAGGACCACACACCACGTTTTTGCTTAGTTGTAGTTTTGTAGTTTTTCCCATGTACATATCTTCTAAAGACACTTTCAATGGATGCACGGCATCCTCTCCGCGACCGCGACCGCGACCCCTGCCACCACCACCCACTCCAAAGAATCCTCCAATAAATTGACTTAACAAATCATCTGGTGGACCTGCACCCTGTCCTCCCTCTTGCAGGCCTTTGATGCCAAATTTGTCATACATTTGTCTTTTCTTTGGGTCCGATAAAACTTCATATGCATAACTTATTTCCTTGAATCTATCACCTGCGGCCGGATTCTTGTCTGGATGGAACTCTTTAGCCAATTTGTGATAGCTCTGAAATAAGTTAAATAGAAATTGCTATCAGCATCGTTAAATAACCCCACTTTAGTACATAGACTAATATGAAACAACCACGCACGAACAATAAGCTCGATTATTACTACACTATTTTTTTCTTACCCTTTTAATCTCCGAATCACTAGCACTTCTAGATACACCTAATATTTCATATAACTTATTATCAGCCATTTTTACTGTAAGTTAGGTAAGGGTAAACGGAGTAATTAATAGACCAATGAAATATGAAAAGAAAGAAATGACTTTTCAGCATATGCCACAGACAGAACATATAGATTGAATTGACTATTCATTGCCAGTTAGCACAGACAAAAAATACGTTAAACATTAAGAAGAAACCTAAAATAATTGTAAACAGATAAGAAAATTTTATAATAAATACGGTTCTGTCATTTGTTATTAATACGTATATTTAACCTGAACTGCACAGTAACGGTATACTAATTTATTACATGAATAAATCGATTATACTAATACTTTGAAAGCATTTCTGTTACAATTCTTTATATATCTATATATTTAATATTTATATTTGTACCTTTATGTGAAGTAACACTTACCAATATTTGAATGTTAGTATAATATTGTATGTAGGTATTGTAAAAGCATCGTTGGTGCAACTAAATAAATAAATACGAACACTACGAAAGCACTATTGGGAAGCATAATTTTGTATGCTGATGCGAGATCTTCTAAGTAAGATACTAATACTAATATGAAGTATACCTACGGTTTAAATGATGATGTCGACTACTGTACCCAATAATTAATTTGTTAGTATAGCTAATCGTTTAACTTAAAAATCGAGAAATGTTTTTTTAAAATACCAACATGCTACATCTGAAACATCGATCTATTTATTTATAAATTAAAGAACTCTTAACTTACAAATAAATATATAATTACTGTAAGATAAACTGTATACCTTGAAATTATTACAATAACAGTCGAGATATGTAGCCAAAGGCTTTTTAGAATCATACGATTTTCAAAAGTAAAGCCGAATATTATAGATCATCAAGATTCTTTAGCTCAGAATAGAAGCGTCTTTGCTTTTACTACGATAAAAGTTACGGTAATAAATTTAAATAAAAATATTACCATGCAGACATGTATAATATTACCTCACAACGTAACAAAGCGCAGTAATGCGAATATTAATGACACATAATTACAGTAATCTTAGAATTACAAGAAATTACTTATTACAGTAAATATTTAAAATGTTGTTTGATTTATTCCATAATCCAATGAGCCGTAGACAGTGCCCGTAAAGTAGCACTAACCTCAGCAAAGAATAAAAAGGACAAATCAACAATGGCTAAAAAAGATTTGATGTAGGTACTTAGAGTTGTCAAGTTTTCTAGGCAATTCAATATAAAACTCATATTATTTTAATAATAAAGAAAACTCACCCTACAGGCACTGTAATTGCAGCCACAGGGTTCCTTAAAATAACAAGAACTTTGCTGTAATTATAATATACGAGTACAATTTTTAGGCGTAATATTGGCTCACAGAGATCAGGTCTAATTTTTCATATTTATGTACTGGATGGCGTATCTCTAATTTTTGTGTTTAACTGGGTAGGTACATTACGTACCTATTTACAATTATATACATACATTTTTATCCTTGTATTAAAACTTACATCGACTACCTCGCTGGTCGAATGGTTGCAAGCGCGACTACCTATCAGGAAGTCGTGGGTTCAAATGCCGGGTCGAGTACTATTGGATTTTCCTCATTTAGAATTCTTAGTAGCAACTCGGAGTCTGGATATGTGCCCGGCGTATGGCAATAGACGCACCACTTATTCCATTGTGGGACTTAAACGTAACTAGTTAAACGTAGGGGTGTATTACACTCCTCTACTTACCCCTTCGGGTATTATAGGCGTGATGTTACTTATTTTTCGTATTAAAACCTCGTTTTAGAGTGTGGAATATGTAATGATTAAGTATATAATATTATTTTAGCCTTTTATTTGCAGGTATACATCTATTTAGAGTTTATTTTGTCTACCCCTCTGGGGATTTTACGCGTAATGTTACGTTATTTGTAATATTTAATTCGTTGCCGATGTTGCAATGTAGACGACAAAGCTACGAATATTATCAGTACATTCAAACAACTCTTGACTATTTTCTTTTTTTTGTTCTTGGCGTGCTAAGTATAAACTGCTTGATATCGCGTAGCTTAAGTTTTACCTTTGTAGTTCTCACAAGTACATTATTGGTTTTCTACGATTGGAGAACTTGTTAGCGTGTGAATATGCGCCGGGACAGGTCTGAGCATATGTTATCGAGTGTAAGAAATGTTTCAATTAACGTTTTTTCTAGCTTAGCTAAAAAATCTTAGCTTATTTGTTAGCTTTATGTCGATGTGGCTTGATAATTTTGTTAGGAAAGATGCCTCAAAATCACATGATGTAAAATATTATTTCAAGCATTGCTAACCGTTAAAACAGACTGACTGAAATTAAAATACACAAATTGTTTGTTGTTAAGGGAGAAACGTTAAAATCGGCATCGGCACATTTGTACTAAGAGAGATATCTGATATCGTATTGTGTTCGAACCGCCTGAAGTACCCCTCGGTATTTTTTCTTTGCACTAATGGGAGGACCACCTACAAGCAGCAGCGTGGACGGTTTGGAAACCGTGGTTTATGATCCCCAATGCGTGCTGATTATGGGCAAAAATCCCTCGCGGAAAGTCTATATGTAGCAGTGAACCTAGATACGAGTAAGCTGATGATGTGATGAATAGGACTCCGGAATGTTCAAGTATACTCACAAATCACATTAATTAGATATAAATATAGCATTTGTTCTTAGCACACATCTAGTCATAGTTTGGCCTTAGTCAGCCAACGATGGGCAAAAACGAAAGGAGGTTGAGGTCTTGACACAAGATCATATTATATTCAACAAACGATATCCTCACGTGAGGAAAATCAACTCCAGTCACGTGATAGTCTTACAAATACTCTGTGATCTGTAATTTGAATTAAGACATTCAAATTGGTTTCGCAAAAATAAATTTCAAAATACATTAGTAAAAGTATAAAACGTCGCGGTATGGTATGCAACTGCATTGACCTTCTTCTAATTTTAAATTCTTAATATAATGATTTTGAGATAAACATAGCATATTAAATATTTTGTGACATGTTAAATGTCCTGATATATTATTGTAAGATGATATAGACAAAAATAAAATTAAACGTAACACCACGCCTGTAATCCCCGAAGAGGTAGACAGGGGAGTTTAGTTCAATCCCACGTTTTAACAGTTACGTTTACGTCCCATGGAATAGGTGGTGAGCCTATTACCATACACCGGGCACAGATCCGTACTTCGAGTCATTAATAGAAATTCTAAATTAGAAAAATCCCATAGTGTCCGGCTTAGGATTGAACCCAGGACCTGCCGAACGGCAAGCGCGCTTACAACCACTCGAAGAACGAGACAGTCAAAAAAATTTAATGGTAAGTTTTATCATTCACAAATATCAATTTTCTTTCAGGTTGTTGCTAAGGTTTAAAATTTATATGGGTTAAAAAATGTTATAAACAGGTAACAGTAAGTACAACTTGCGCTGTTATAAATTTTTAAGACTTGTTTTATCTATATATATAAAAATCAATTGCTGTTCGTTAGTCCCGCTAAAACTCGAGAACGGCTGAACGGATTTATCTTAT
>DWDT01004190.1:0-11480 GCA_018245595.1 Microceris scylla | reverse complement strand
TATATTTTTTTTGTTGTTTTGTTTCTGTATTCGTTCTTCATTCTTTTTTGTGATGGAATAAATGCTTATCTATCTATATTACTTAAATAGGTATGATTATACGATACCTAAACGATTAACTAATAGTTAAATTTATGTATGTATGTAGGTAGGTACCTACTTATTAATAAAATTCAACCGTTATTATGAAATGGGTTTGATTAAATTTGTAATCAGGTGTATTTTCCGAAAAGTATTTGATCAGAGCATATATGCTGATGATGACGAGGACAGGGCGCGATGGCACTCATTGGGGAGGCCTATGTCCAGCCGTGGACTGAGATAGGCTGATGATGATGATGACGAAATTCCTAATAAATAGTAAGCTTAAGTAGTCTAGTCCTTTGACGATAAAGATCTTGACTGCGAATAATATTTGTTATCATTCTTTCCAATACATTATACATAGCTATGTTTTTTCTTCTATAAAGCACCATTATCGACGTGCTGAAACCTTTAATTATTGTTCTACGGCGAGACACGTGTTTCCTCACATAATGAATGTACATATGTATTAGCATATATACATATAATAAAGAAATATACAAATCAACAAACAATGACGTCTGTTATACTGATGATACGGAATTAAATGTTTTATGTCCTAACATTTTATGAAAATGCAATATTCTAGAACGTTTTCTCGTAATATTACGGAACGCATTACGTCCGTGGGTGCAAGGAGTTCCGGGTTCAATCTTGGGAGCTCAAGAAAATTGCGCCTGTCTCTAGTACACCCTGCTACGCACCAGACGAGGAGCTGGGATGCGGGAAGCCAAGATCTGCGATCCGAACCCGCAAGCTTAACGAAGGGATTTTGGGGGAAAGGGCCTCAGGCGAAACCTATGTCTAGCAGTAGCAGTCCACTGCTGGTCATAGACCTATCTCGCGGTGTTGAGCCTGTCTCAACCTAAAACGTTCTTAAGGACTGTGTCCGAACTCAAGAAGCTTCTGCATTGATGTAACGAACGCGTCCATTACTCGTGTCGAGAAGGCTATGTTCTATAGTAGTAGATAATTATATTTATATGTAGATATATAACTCTAAAATATCCATGTATTTATCTGGCTTGTTGATCTAGTGGTTAGAAGTGCGGCTGCTGAGCGAGAGGTCCTGGGTTCGATTATCGCGTGAAAATAGCCAATAGGCATGCTGGCTACCTGTTGATTAAACCCTGGAATCCTGGGAGATCAAGAATATTCCCACTATTAACTCTTTACACAAAACACAAACAGACATTACAGTATCACAAAATACATGTAAAGTCTATGGAATACTGTATAATATTTTATTATATGTCAAAGATACCTGCACTTAAACCTTATAAACGTTCAACAAGTTGTTTGAACCCGAAAGCCAGACAGCAGTAGTATCTCACAATAACGGCCCGTATGCCATATCCATTATCCAACCATCTTTTTATTTCGACAACCGTATACATACATATATGTAGGTATACACTTCGAACATTCGGCACGTGTACTCAGATCCACATTTCACTATGAGAAGACTTTTATTACGTTCTTAGAAGGAAGGAATATTTGAATTTGGAATGTTTTTTTTTCTACAATATCAACATTTCATATTTCATTACTGGCCAGTTTTATTTCAATAAATGGTTTAGTCAAAAGCTTGTCAAGCTTGTCAGGTTTGTAAGGACCTGACAAGCTTGACAAGCCTTAGCCCTCTGTACCCTCTGTCTACACCGTAAAGGACCTTATGTCGCAATATCAACATTTTATAAGTAAAATTTTAAGTATTTTTAATATGTTCGAAATGTTTAATGTGTAATAACTCCCACTGAAAATAATATGTGTCTGGTGCTAATATAACCCAAGATAAGAAGAAAAATTTAAATAATTTACTTTCAGGGCCAATTTATGCAGAACCATGTGTAGCTAGTGTCAATATGCTACAAGTTGTGATCTAAACAACGATATTCAGACAGGTATTCAATAAATAACGTATGTACACCATGTTAGGTTACATATTCAATTTTATTAAGGATTGCAATCAAAAATGAGCTGTAATATCAATGGGCGAAATATGAAATTCCATTGTTATTGTTAAACATTTTCACAGAAATGTCGTTAAACCCGAAAGTGAGACGTCGATGTAATATAAATCTTACAACTACTAACTTAAAGTACGGTTTAGATTGCATTTTTTGTACAAAGGACGTTCTTGAGTTTTTCACCTGAACACGTTACTACGTTTCAAAATATTGTAATATGCTTTTCTAGTATTTAAGTAACTTAAAACAATATAATTATATTTTGTTTACGTAAAGTCACGCCTGTAATCCCCGAAGAGGTAGGCAGAAGAGTGTAGACTGTAGTACACTCCCACATTTCACCAGTTACGTTTAAGTTCTACGGAATAGGTGGTCAGCCGTTTTCCGGGCACTGTTCCAGACTCCAAGTCACTAATCTTAATTCTAAATGAGAAAGATCCAATGATACCCAACCTGGGATTTGAACCCAGGACCCTTCGATCGGCTGTCGCGTTTCCAACTACTCGACCAACGAGGCAGTCAATTATATAAAGTATATTTTAGAATAATTTTATTGTTCGTGTATAAAGAGACGTTTTAAAAACTGAAAATTTAAAAATGTGAAAGGTTCTACAATTACATATTTAAGGTTTGCTAATGTTTCGAAACGTTCAAATCATATTTACGAAGTACATTCGTGAACAAATAGTAAGATCTTCAGGATGAAAGAACCTTTGCGCATGCGCCGTCTCCACTCGCCAGCATCCCCCAGAATCATCCTTTGTCTCCTCTCGGCTCCCGAACTTCAACGTCGCGTTCATCGTGGCCTTAAACAAAAATCGGGCGGGAAATGTAAGTACTTTTGACACTTTTGACATTTTTAGGTTATGTTATGTTAAGGAAAACAGTTTTGTTATTATCTACTAATTTTGATAGCGTGTACACATATTTATAAGTAAAATATTTCGTTTAAGACGGTCATTTTATTAAGTTTAGTAGGTACATATTTGTGGTATACCTACATCTGATTTGGTGGATAGTGATATTTATAACGGAAAATAATGGGAATATAATTTTAAAACGTCATACATATTTTTAAGGACATTATTATTGCTGAACTGTTATGTTTATTCCACTCTGTTGGAATTACTTGTAATTAATATTAACGTGTCTTAAGGACGTTATCATCCGTCCTTTTATCGTTCTACTGTTGCCCATGGGTTTCCTCTTAGAAGTATAAGGCCATAGCCTACTACGCTGATCAAGAGTGGGTTGGCATACTGCACAGGTTTTAGAGAACATTATAGAGAACCGAAGGTGTGCAGGTTTCCCTAAAATAGTTACATAGTTAAATTGTATGGAAGCATTTATAATGATTTCAATTCTGGTGCGCCTTTATTTACAAAGTTTTAAATATAAATGTCTCTTGCTGTAGTTGAAGAAAAAAAAATGATCTTGATGGAACCTGCGTACCTTAGTTTTCCTTTAAGTTATCTAAGGCGTGCGTAGTCTGCCAACCCGCATTTGGCCAGCGTGGTAGATTATCGTTTTAACTGTTCTCATTCTTAAGAGACATTCATGTGGAACCTATAACGGTTGATGCCATAATACACTGTTGGCACCTTATCTATTCATTAAAAGTCCGGTCTGGATTTAAATATATTTCCTACTGCAAGTATTTAGCGAGGCCCAATCAAAATTGTAGAACTATTTGTAAGTCATCTTATCATTATTATTTTATTACATTGGTATTTTACAAATTACGAAATGGCTGGCAGTAGTTGGATGCGAAGAGCTGAAGATCGAACTCAGTGCCGTGCCATTCGTGAGGCCTATGTCCAGCAGTGAGCGGGAGAAGGCCGATGATGATGATGATCATTGTTATTTTATGACATCATCATCTCATGTTCCTTATTGAACGTGAGGCGTTCGTTATTGAACATTGAATTGATAGACAGGGAACACCGAGTATCAAATAATTCCATGTTTACACACCTGACGTGCTTCTTCTACATTTATCAGTCTTTGTATATCAAACTTGGCTTGGACATCAAAATTGGCGTGCATGTATGTAACATGCACGCCAATTTTGATGTCTTTTGTCTCCCCTATCGGATCGTAATTTATATTTACGGTTAGAACATAATATTAAATATAGGTATTTAATATTATGGCAGCGAATCATGAGGATGCGAAGAGCTGAAGATCGAGCTCAGTGGCGTGCCATTGCAGACGCCTATGTCCAGCAGTGGACGGGAATAGGGCTGATAATGATGATGAATGATGATGATGATAGGTATTTGCTTGAACGCCATATGTTTTCAAAGGAAATGAAAATCGTAAAACCAAATTGAATTAGATATCAGCGCAAATCGCAACGTAATTGGCCGAAATTCAAATGCCTTAATTACTGTGAAAGTCGAATCGAATCAGCTTATAAACGTTTCAGTATTATTTATGATTCATTGATTTTGATATCGAATGTGAAGGTAAACAAATTAAACAAATTTTAATAATATACATACTTTACTATTACGATTCGATCGCGCCAACGTCAATATTGGACTAATAGCTGTCGATATGCAAAGTTTATTTAATGTTACAGTTTTGTGTACAGACACATGAAAGGCTGGAAGAAATACAGAGTTGATTTCGACGGAAACTCATTCCTACTTACAGTTGAAAAATTTACTTTTTTACGCTTATGGTTAGACAGAATTAGGAATGAACGCCCGTAATGAATAAGGTTTTGATAAAGCTATCTGTATCGTTAGTAAGCTCTCTATTTTATATGACGCAAAATAATGGGAAACAGTACATGCAGAAGTTCGGACGTTTGAGTTAGCAGTGGTATGAATATCTGATATTTTCTGTCTATTATATGAGATTTTCCCATCTATATTCTCTCGGTCAATCTTTGATCTAAAACAGGGTAAAGAAAGAGCTAAGTATTTGTTAAATGTCAGGTATGTGACATGGTAATTTCTCACTTTGAAAATATCGTTGCTTGCATTCAGGAGAATTGAAATATTACAGAATATGTCTTTAAAAAAGACAGGTATAAGTTTATGATAGAGAATGGAAACAGTAAGCGAATAATATATTGAAAAGTATTGTAACATACATCAGCAAAGAGACAGTTAAAACAAGTCATATATTAGCAGCCTGTGTCTGGACAAGCTTTGATCTGTATGACCAACTAGATCACAAACAACTAAACGAGCCAAGCGCTAAAAGGTAAGCGACGCGACTCCGAACGAGGGGGATTACCGCTGATTAATTGAACTAATCTAACCAGTCGCAATGTCAGCCGACAATACCCGTAGGACCCCAACGCCTTCCGGAGGGTCTGGAATTGTAGAACAGCAAACGCTCATAAATTCTTTCAACGGTTGACAGTTGGCCGGTTCACATGTATCCCATCCTGTAGTTGATACCATGTTCCATATGAACACGACATTCGTATCGAAGCATGTGGCAGGGCAGCACGCACCTGTCAACTCCGCCGCCATATTGTTGTCTTTGACGTTTGACGTTTCGGTCCCGTTCGGTTACACGCACAGTATTTGAATTGAATATATAGTAAAGTGTAGTGCAATGTGGTACCACATAGTTATTTGTGTAGGCGTGTTGCTGCTCTGGGTTTTATAGTAAGTATTGAGCGTTTTTATTATTTTTAAGCACGTAATTTTATTACATAGACGCATTGGTAGCAAAATACAGGTGGAGTTTGCAAACGATCTGTATGGGTAAGTAACGTTGGACTCGGTTTTTCCTTTCCTGATATTTGCGATAAGTTCGATCATATTTAGAAGCTTTGTGCGTGCAAAAATGCACATAAGGTTTTGTCTGTTTAGTCCGAATCTCCAGTACAACGTCTTACATCAAAAATTAAAATCGAAGGATCTCAAATAGTGGTAGAAATATGGTTTAACTGTGGAGGCGCCGTCTTTCATACTCAGACGGAAAACATTAAAATAAGCATTGTAAGTCGTTCAGGCTTGCAGCACATCAATAAATAAGATTATACAGAACATTAGTCTGTGTGATCTAGTGCATAGTATGATACAAATATTATAAATGTAATATCGACTCGAAGCTATGTAAAATAACAATAAAAAACACAAAGACGTTTTTGATCCGCTAGATTATAACTTTAATCGGGGTCGATATAAACTATATTAGAACTTACTAAGACAATAAGACGTTTCTACAACCGTTGAGCTTACTTAAATGTTGACCCGACAGCTCAAAACTTTTACTCGAAAACCACGAATTAAATCTTCTTAATTAAAAAGTGTACGGTAAAAGTGTACCACCGAAGGCGTGTAGAATATTAAAGAGCAAGTCAGATTACAGTCCATCTTTGGACCCTTTTTATATGTATCAGTATTTTTCCCCCCTTTGCTGTGGACTGGATAATATAAAAATTTCTACTACATAAGAACCAAGTAACGACATATGAATTACCTTTTAAAGTGTTTTACATAAACCTTCAAAGGGTTGATCGTAGGGCTAATCTGGGCAGTGCTTTTTTATGATAAGTGCTAGAGATAATGTTGTATAATGGACGCTTCGCTTAGCGTCGTTTATGAGTTTTAAACCTTCGCCTCAGAACCTATTCACAGCTCAGTAGGTATGTTCTTTGCTTTTTATAATAGTTGCTATCAGTTCTAGAAAAGCAGTGCTTAAAATGCATAATGTTAAATTATAATCTATAAAGATTACCAGTTTTTGAAATTTAGTCGAATGACTATGGGTCTTAACTCATTTTATTTTGAGAGGAGCCTCGTTTCCAGCAGTAGAACGATAGAGTCCATGGTGGTGACATTTTAATACGATCTAGAATAACCGGTGGCTTAAGTGAAAACAAAAATTTAAAAGTACTCAATATTATAATCCAGTACTCTTATTACTCGAATTACTTCCAGTTCTACTAGTACTACTGCTATTACTACTGCTGCTGCTGCTACTTGTCTATAAGACTCTATAGTGTTTTGTATTTGATCCTACTATATACTATGATTATATATGTACAACTATGTACTATATACTATGATTAAATACTATTTACTTAGACACAATATGTTACATTAAAATGATAAAATGAATTACTCAAAACTTTTCTTAGTGTTTTAGAGCGACACAGATGTATGTGACGGGTGATAAATGTAAAAGAAGCTTATCAGGTCTCTTGGAATAGAGATATTGGGCAAAAGGAGCTCTGTTCTTACCCCAAAATAAACTATGTATTACGACATAATAACATAAAATGATAGATTTATCTAACTATATCATCATGATATAATTAGCTTGTCTAAGTCCACTGCTGGACATATGTAGATCTCTCTATGTCCGAAGACAGATTTATAAGACACATAAATATCTATAAATCTGATGAATAGATTTAACTTAAGCCCTTTGGAAACTGAGTTCGTTTGAAGCAGAATTGAAATTGATTTTCTCGAGAGAAATGTGAATGAACTCTCTGTGGGATATGAAGCTGATTGTTTTGCTTTTTCCCAATTTGCTGTTATTAACCTCACGAAATGTACCTTTTTTGTTTGTTTTGTTTGGACCGACCTGTCGGTACACTAGTTACTGAATCTGAGAGCTCAGCCGGGGGTTGTGGATTCGATTTACTGTCGTTTAAATTTTAGTACCATGAGAGCACGGAGAACATTTAAATTATGGACGGGCTGCCTCATGTATAGTTTCGGGAAAGCTCATTCGGTGTCGGACTTATTCGAGATCTTTCTTCATAATGCAGTTCATTGCCGTCCCTGCATTTAGCGAATACATAATTTATTTTAAACATATATCTATAGTTTTTGATGATAATGGTAAGAAATTTTCAATAACTTTCGTGGCACAAAAGTTCATGCAGACTGATTGAATACTGGTATTCTTAGCGTTTATTAAATTTAAATATCTCATATTAACATTTAAATAGCTCATATTAACTCTACCAACAACTACATATAATTTTTTTTCTCTACCTTTATTTATTTCTGAAAGTAGCTTTTATATACATATAATAACCCTATATTATTACGGACCCCATTAGTCTTATCCACGTGAATAAAACAAAGAAAACAATGGCCTACTAAGGTATTACGAGTTTTCATGCCGAGATTTCTGTATGTGAATATGCGAGTATTTCTTATATTAAAAGATAACACAATGTAGCTTGCAAATTTTTTCTTATAGAGAATTTTCTGCATTTCAATTGTATAGTAAGATATTTTTATTATAACATATTTTTTAACTTATATAAAGACTTCAGTAATATAATATAGGTTACAGACTTGCCAAGTAAGATGAGAATTGAGAATCTACTGTAATTTGTTTTAAATTATAATAATAGAAAAATAACAATATATAATTTGGCAATAAGTGTTTGGGTTTCCTTCTTCACCTCTTCGCGTACTTGTAATAAATGATATTAACGCTTGATAATGAGAAGGTAACGCTTATAATTAATGTTAACATCTACGGATGTCAATAATGTTCGGTTAAACATATAAAACATATCAACCAAGCTATCGTGGCAAACTATGGCCTTAACTGTTGTTAGTTAGATAGTGGACCGGTCCAAAAAACATTAAAAGGATTGCTGATGAAATACAATTATCATTAATTCATATTTATAATATCACACACACACACACATGCAAACACACACAAACATACACAAACACACACATAGACACACACACACACTCAATCATACACAAACACACACTATCAGCCTGTCATTGTCTACTGCTGGACATAGGCCCCTCCAATGGCACGCCATTGAGCTCGATTTTCTGCTCTACGCATCCAACTACTGCCAGCCACTTTGCGTATGTCGTCACTCCACCTAGCTTTACAATATCTGAAGTCGGTATTGCCGTGATACAGCATCCAAAGGCTGAGATGTCCGCATATATTGTACATGTGATATCAACAACCACACCCTTTTAACCGAACCACAAATTGTCACGATAACAATTGCAATAGGTATATCGCTGCTACTTCCCGGGCGAATCCTGTACATATTCTACAGAAAGGGTCAAAATTAATGTTGACGACGATTTCCAAATTATAGTTGACCCAAAAGCTACTTAACCAAAAGACAATTAATTAGTATATGCGTGTAGATATTGGACAATGACCTGAAGACAGGGCAAGAAGACCAATGTTGTAATCACAAATGGTATATACATATACCTAATAACATAGGGGCATACCTAATTGTAGTGAACCAAGGGTACAACCCTTTCAGAATTTTCGCAGACAAAGGCTTTATGCTGCGTGACCTCGCCCTCAGAGCTTTTGTCTCAATTCTCTTGTCTATTGAATATACCTTACCTGCAACCTTAATAAAGGTTTCACAATCCAATACAGGTACTCCAATGTGATGTGAGATTTTGCTCTGGGTTAAACGAATGAAATTGAGTTCGAGTAAATTTCTATATTCATAGTGCTTAGGGCAAGTGATTCTCTGCAGATTCCTTTATTTAAAAATACATAAAAAGATATTGCTTAGTTATTTACTTGAGGAAGGCAATAGTTTTGTGGTTTTACTTAAAGTGAGGGTATTAGAACTCTGGTACTGAACCGAAATATTTCATCACATCTATGTTTTACGATCAGTCTTTTTTCCAATGCGAGAGATAAATTTCCAAATACCTGACTAAATTTTAAATGCTGTTGAATTTAAAATTTGGAGAATATCCACCATATTTTATTTTAATGAAGTAAATATATTGTTTCAGATATAAAATTAAAGTACAGACAGTACTACATCTAGTTAGTGTATTCTATCAAAATGTTGATACAGTTTCCCTGACCGCTAATCTAAAGCAACAAGGAGACCCTAAGAAGAAAGCAAAGAAACGATTGGTGAAAAAAGAAAAAGAAAGTGCAGATAGTAAAGATATAGATACAGAGATGGACACAAAAAACGATGCTCACGCAGACGACATCGAACTTACCGTTCAAGGAAGTAACAAACCGAGGTGCATAAGTGAATTTGTTAAGAAATATATTAAACATTTGAAATACATGTTAAGGAAATCTATAGTTCATTTATTAGGTTATACGTTAAAGTACTCATCAATATTGATCAAAATGAAATATAATTTTTATACATTCAATTTTGTTTTAACTTATGTAAATATACGAAGAAAAATTGGTTCTGTTAAAGATTCAATATCAGTAATGATGATTATTTTGACAAATAATTTATATAATAAAATACAACCATTTTCTTAATAACTTAGGACTATGATTGAATTGTTATAGCGATGTGGCTACGAAATCTGACCTTCCCGAGCGAGGGTCCTGGGCGAGCAAACTGGACTTTATCCTCTCCGTAATAGGTCTCGCTATCGGTCTCGGCAACGTGTGGAGATTCCCCTACCTCTGCTATAAAAATGGCGGTGGAGCCTTCCTCATTCCTTATTTCCTCACCCTCTTCCTTGCAGGCATTCCAATGTTCTTCATGGAACTCGCTATGGGACAGATGCTTACCATTGGTGGTCTTGGTGTTTTCAAAATTGCACCGATTTTCAAAGGTTTGTTTATTCTGCTTATCAAAATATTTTTAATTTTATTGAAATAATAATAACTAATACCATAAGGTACCCTTTATACTCGTATTTCTTTTATTGATACAGTAAGGTAAAAATTCTAATGCTCTGGTAAATTTTATGCCTTTTTTATTTCTTTACCACTCTCCATTATCACTGTTGCAGTATTTATGCAAATAAATAAAATCTCGGTTACACTTTTGTTAATATTTGCAATTTTAATACAAGAGAAGAGGGTAGAAATTAATAATCGTCTGAAACAAATTAACATTTTTAATTCTCTACGATTTCAAAATGAGAGGACAAAAGACGCCTGAAATATTTGCGAAGACATTTGACAATGGCCTGTAAGAGACAAATGTTTCTGCCACAAAGGGCATAATTATACTAAAACGTTGGTTCATCCATTTCAGCGTCTTTGCAGGCAAAGGCTTTTATTTGCTACAACTCAGTCCTAAAGGTTTTATTTCAATGCAGCTGACTGGTTGATAATAAATTAAATAACTTCATTAAAATTAATGAATAGTAGACACAATTTAATTAATACAGTAAGACATAAATTGTAATTTATAGAATCCAAAGCAATTTCGTCTTGCTTAGAGTGAATTCAATAGAGAAAGAAATAATTCTCTATTTTTAATCCAGACATTGAGCTCTATCCCTAGAGACGGAGAGAAAATTGTGACGTTTGACTTGAGTTATTTAACATACGCAGATAAATTAACTAATACATTATATTCAGGTATTGGTTATGCCGCGGCTGTGATGTCTTGCTGGATGAACGTCTATTACATCGTCATTTTGGCGTGGGCTATCTTCTACTTCTTCATGTCAATGAGATCAGGTATTATATTTAATATCGCTTAAC
>DWDT01004189.1:0-11481 GCA_018245595.1 Microceris scylla | reverse complement strand
CCCGCACTTGGCCAGCGTGGCAGACTATGGCCTTAAACCTCTCAATATGAGAGGAGACCCGTATTCCAGCAGGGGAATTTTAATGGGTTAAAAAAAAATTTGAAATCGTCACGTCACGGCCGTCACTCCTTGGAGTATCAATTTGTACATTAGAAAAAATAAACCAACAACTGATTCACATTATCGAAACAATTCCTTTTAAATACACACGAAACTTGCACCCCCTTTACATACTACGTACGAATCACATATGTATGTAAATAGGCAAAAGTACCTACTATTCTCTTTTGTTCATCACTTCGGGAAAATACAGGCGTTATGTTATTTAATGGTTGTGGTTTATCAATGTTCAAAGTTCAGAGTTCAAAGTTCAAAGTTCAGAGTTCTAATTATGGGCATTACACATTTATTTATTAGAATTAACTATTAGCACGTCTGTATAGAAATAACGTTAGAGGAATAACTTATTATTAGAGAATAACTTATATTTATGTGTTATCATTAGAGAATAACTTATGTTTATGTATGTGATATGTGCTAACTTGCTGTATTTACCGATGTAATACATTTTTGTTGACTAAAACATGAATATTTAAACTTTACATCACGCCTATAATCCTCGAACGAGTAGGCCGAGGGGTGTAGTACATTCCTATATTTCACCAGTTACGTTTAGGTACCATGGAATAGGTGGGGTGAGTCATACATCGGGCACAAATCCAGATTGCGTGTCACTACTTGAAATTCTAAATTAGAAAAATCCAATAGTAACCGACCTCGGATTTGGACCCAGGACCTTCCGATCGACTTCGCCACTGACCAACGAGGCAGTCAATATTTAGCCAAGTGTTTAAATTGTAGCAATTTAAATTTAGTTGGATATTAAGTTTATTTAGAAAACAGATATTGCACTCATTGACACCTGAGTGACAGACGTCAAGTGAAAATGTTTAATTTACATATATACAAATAAATAAAATTGGTGTGTCTGTTTGTAATATTAAAGTAACCGCTATTTACAAAATGCATATTTATGTATAGGTACACGATGTTTATACCCAAACAACATTATCTACATTTGTCTGTCTGTTTGTTTGTCCCAGCTAATCTCTGGAACGGATGGACCAGTTTTGACGGGACTTTTACTGACAGATAGCTGATGTAATAAGGAATAACTTAGGCTACTTTAAGTTGAGAAAAAGTTTTGACTGCCATGCGTAGTCGCGGGCACGGTTAGTGTTATAATAAATCTTTTGATCGCATAGAAGTTTCATATGTGATTAATGATAACTTATTTTGGCCATGGCCTGCGCCGCTTCGGGCACGTACGCACTACGCTTTGACATCAGAGCGGGTTTTTGTCTACCGGCGCGGCTTCGTGCCCTGCATCAGAATGAGTTGATCAGCCTCCAACAGTCCATCTGGACGTCAGCAGCGGGCTTTCTTTACAGTTCGTACTACGTGGTTCCCCTTTTAACTGGTACACATCAGTGAGGAGAAATAAGTAATGAGAAGAAATAATGTTCTAGTCAGATATTTACTAGAATAGCTTAAATATTTTAGAAAAGATTTTTCGTAAGTACTATCTACATATTGATTCTTAGAAACATTGCTGACAAAACTCGTCTGTCGTATGTACTTCTTGTGCTTCGCAAACTGTCGATGACGCTGCTTTTGACGTAGTTAAGCGGAATGATTCCTCGAAATCTTAGGGGATCGAACTAGCCCACAGACTTAGTCAGCAACGAATATGACGGCACGGTGCATGCGGTTTCGAGGATGCAGGTGCATGCTTAACAAGGCTTCGCAAATACACGTAGTTCCGTACACGAAGTTTTCCGTCGCTGAGGTGACACGTAACGGTTTCTCCCCAGGTCCAACGACGTGATGTCACGTGACCATATACTACGGTTATACGTAGAGTGTGCTCTTCGCACACCCAGTGAAGTGTATTAGTGTGTGTGTGGGTATGTGTGCGGGTGTGACAATAGAAAACTAGTGACAAATCAGAACAATGCACTTATGACACGCCGCGCTACGTATGTTCCTGAACACCATATGCATTAATAGTGTTAATTCGACTCCTGTGACGCAAATACCTTACAAATGACCATTCACACAAAACACTCCAAGCTAATACCTAATAATAAAATAATAATAATTGACCCATTATAATTCCACTGTATTCTCCTCTTATATTGAGAGGGTTAAGGCCATAGTCTGCCACGCTGGCCAAGTGCGGGTTGGCAGACTTCATACACCTTAGAATTTTTTTTTTATAATTTTAAGATGTGTAGGTTTCCTCACGATGTTTTCCTTCACCGTTAGCAAGTGATATTTAAATTAAAAACGCACTTTTAGTGAGGGGCTGAATTCTTAACCAATAGGCTATCACTGTGAATACCTACTCAAAGATAATATTACACTGTAATTTTTTTTTTGATTTAGCCTTTTTAAATGTTACATGAGCTAATATAATAAAACTTTTTATATTTTAACCAATATGAAGATATTATTTTAATTTTTTTTATTTACTTTACACATATAATTTTTTTTAAATATTATTATTAATATTATTTTCAAAATGTCCTATTAAAAAGTTGTTTTATTAATAAAGAAGTTATTAGAACCATCAATATGAGTATCATTAACTTGGTGTCGGAAGTTATTGCTAGGTTTAATTAGTTAAAGCGTAAATTGCATAAAGTACTATATCGTTTATCGTATTCGTTTCAGAGCAAAGCAAAATGCTCTAATTGTTCAGGTTTTAACCAATTATTTAGGATTGATATGGGGTTGTTCCCGGTGCTCTCTGCCTTATTAGCGTTAAAAGGATAATATGCCAACGAAATAGTTATATTTAATGAACCACAATTTATCTAATATATCGCATTTGTGGTTTATTCTACCGCATTCATTTTCCTATTCTGTTACTAACTGAAAAGTGCTCAATTCCTTGTTTGATACAGACGTGACGTTATTTTTATGACGACTAAAGGTATGTAGCTGTTATCTATAAATATTCCGTCACTGTGCAGAGATAAAATATATCTTCTAAATTATTACGATGTGGGAGTTCTTCTGAATAAAGAGATTTGTGAATGGTTGGTTAAATTTCTTTGTAGTATCTCTATATTATATATATCTTTTGATGTACTTAATGTCTTTAAGTTCAAATTTAGTTTAAATATTTACAAGTGATTTTTTTTATTAATATTTTTAATGCCGTGTCCATTTTCGACTCATATTTATGTTATAAAAAATAAATATATTAATTTTAGATGAAGTTTTTTTTATAAATATTGTTTTTTGTTGTTATTATCAATAGTTTCAAAATGGCTCATATTTAGTGTATTGAAATAGTAATTAACATATAAATGTTACTTATGTCAATAAATTAATAGTAAAATGGATGAAGAGGGCACGAATGAAATCAATGAACATGCAGAAAAATGTAGAACACATTAGGTTGGTTAGGATAGAGATGTCTACAAGAGAGATTCATTCTGTGATGGACTGTTGAGCCTGGCGTGCGTTTTAATTTAGGAACAGGATAACCAAATTCGGATCAGGAAAGACAACAGCCTCGTTGATATAGTGTAACAGCGACTGCTGGTCAGGAGGCCCTAGGCCTTATCGCCGGCCGGACCAAGTATACATGATTATAAATGTACCGACTTAACTCACGTACGTTTTTCGGGGCGGCCTGACTAGTCATTCTTCGCCGCGAACTCGCTGCAAGCGCCGGGAGTTCATGAGGAAGGACCTCGTACAGGTCTGAAACTAGTCGGGCCACCCCGAAAAACGTACGTGAGTTAAGCCGGTACATTTATAATCATGTGTATAAACACTCACTAAACATTTAACAGTAAAATAGTTTATAAGTATCTGTTATTGTCCATGGTCAAACAGTAGTACAGAGTACAGATTTATAAAGATCGACTTTCGACCATTGATAATACTTCACCTACTATTTGTAATAATAGGAAAAATGTAAAAATTTAATAATGAAAAATAGCATATATAAAACATAACACAATTATCATCATCATCATCAGCCTATCTTAGTCCACTGCTGGACATAGGCCTCCCCAAAAGGAGATCGCCGAGCACAACTTTTCGCACCGCTGACGCTGCTGCCCGTCGGCGGCCAGGACATTTAGCCGTGCCTATTTAGGCTGCGCTATACCACAGTCAGCCGGTCGCCAGAGCCTCGTCTGTGATAGCAGAGTGCACCACGTGCAGGTGAGGTTGACTTGTGCTCCTGAGATGGTAGTCGGAACCCCTTACACCCCCTTAACACGATACGAGCTTTTATTTTTTATACACAGATTAATAAAATTTAACAATAAAACAATTAATAAAATTGAATACCTACGATATTTTCTCTTTAAGGAACAGAAGATATTAGCCGTATAAATAAACCTACACAAATCAGTTCAATAAACGCTTCACTAGCCAACTGATTCATTAATCAAAACAAAACAGAACAACAACAGGGATGATAAGGGCGATAAATCAATCGAACATTCCACTCAGTCCTTAAGACAATAAATAACAACAATCATCTGTATTTGGTCCTTGTATTTATCAAATACATTACCCTGATAATGGCGTCTTCATAAGGTTATTCATTCTTTAGGAATCGTTCATTTATCTAAAATATGTACCAATATAATAATACTAAATCAGCTAAATGAACATTGCATTAATATAGACCTCTTGTGGAAATGTTCTGAAAAAGCCCACCAAATAACTTTGCACACACATTTTTTTCCGTTTGTTTTATGGTTTCACTTTTGGACACTGGTCACTTCGTAAAATGACAGGGTTAATGCCATAGACTGTCACGCTGGCCAAGAGCGAGCTCCTTCTATATTAAAAGGTTTCTGATTTTACAGTTTTTTATGGTAGCACTGATAGCCTAATAGTTTGGTCTACAGTATGACTTTAATATTGACGTAAAAAGTAACCTTTTAATTCCACACATTAATTTGATTACATACATACATATTACAGTGTTTTTCTACGGCTTCATGATTGAGTTCAATTTTAATTATAAGCTATTCATCGTTAAACCAGTGATTTATTCATGCCACTTTTTCTCGCATCCCGCAAAGAAGTAATCAGACAACGATATAATTATGTTTGGTGGTTGAAATTGTACATTTGACATTCGGACCTTGGATTGTGATTGGGCGTAACAATATTAAATGAAACGATTTTGAAAATGATAACAATGTACCACGCGAATGAAACCCCAAGACACGGCTAGGCAAATATAAGATTAATTTAATAAATATTAAAATGGGGCGTCAAATTCTGGGATATTTTTTAACGCAGACAATAATAAAAATGAAATGAAACGTGTAAAAAACATCCAAATGCCAAATAATGTTTCCAAACAACCACTTACATGATTTATTAGGTCCGTTTCAAGAACGATTTATTTCCGTATAAAGCACTCGTCCGACGTACCTACCGAGCTAAAAGAAAATAAACTCCCCGCCCACGGTTTCCAGAACTGCGAAATCCTCAATCAGGCGCGCCCACGCGGTAACAAATGACCCCCGAGCTTGAACGTAATACGGGGATATGAAGCATTATTGCGAAACGGTTCGTAAGAAAACATACGGCTGGATATAATGGACCGAACCGCTACGACTATTTTTATGAAATATTCATGTTAATATTGGACTTGCTAGAGTTTGTTATGCATAATAAATTTATGAAAACTACCAAACGAATTACGATACACAATGTTAAAAAAATAGCCTCCAAACTATTTTTAAATACATAATTAGTTACACCAGTCAGCCCTTGTCGGTAAAGTTGTCCGATTTTAAGGTAAATCCTTTGCAGACGTCTAAATTTGTTGGTTATACAATGATATTTATGAATACGGATTATAATTGTAAAAGTTTTATATGTATTTAACATAAAACGTAAAGCTTTTCAGACATAAGATTATGTCATGCCTAAAAGCAATATACGTGAAAAATTTAATAAAACAGCATCAAAAACGTACATAAAATCCACGCGTAAGCCCTGCAGCATTGTCGGAAACGGAGATTTCGCTGCAAAATTTCTCTGCAGAATTTACTCCATCAATCATAATTTGTCCACGTGGACGGAGCGTGCTTAAATGCTTAATATTAAACCCGGCTAGACTCATTAGTACCGATTAGCGTTGAAGGGGGAAAATTACTGTTACATTTATCATATTTTCATAATTGCGGTAAAATTAACTAATTAAAACGTTTTAAACGAAAAATGTAAATCTCAAATGCAAGTAGAAAATTTTTCAGGTCTAAACTTTTTCTCTAATGAAAAAGTATTTTTTTTTATGGTTCGCTATAAAATGTATTTACGAAATACAAAATCATTAGCCGCGGTTGCGATTAATGTAGTACTGGCTTAAGTAACGGAAGACAAATTAGAGACTTAAGTCGTTGGCTTAATGCGGTCTCTAAGACCGCCTAAAAATAAATTATCATAAGCCTTTGCACGTGATTTCCTTCCGACAGATATAATGTTAGTCTTTATTAGCTTTCATATTTGTGTTAAGGTATAACCATTAGTTATTCCCTTAGTTTGCAATAATATACGCATATTTTCGGAAGTATAATGGCTATTGTTATTATTTTTTATCCGGAAAGATCCCTTAAGGACTATGCACAGAGCACCGAATTCCAAATATCTCAACCTCAGAGACCTGACATTCTTCTATGAATAACTCTCTTTATAGATGCACCTCGGTTTTGGAAATTCTCACCAGCCAGTGGTCATAGGGGTGGATGGTCTCAGTCTTACTCGGCATCTTATAATGAAACATACGAAAATTTTATAAATATAGAAGGCAAACATTAAGTATGAACACAACATGGTTTATTTTAAGGATTTAAAAAAGAGACAACACAATAGGGGAAAAAAGGTTTACTATCTTAATTTTGTAAAATAAATAAACGCAATTGCAATTCTGTTAAAAAATATTTAAATAGAAACGGTTTACTAACGGATGTATTTTTAGTCAAGAATAATATTAAAATGAAATATCAAAATTATATAATTTCCACTTACTCATAATTATAACGAACAACAAATAAATTGTCTAAAATTTTTCATAACGAAGAGTATTATTACATAACGGTAATAGTATTATTTACCACCATAAACTATATTCGTACCTAAAGACATTCATAATAGGAACCCGATATCCTTGAATCTAACCAAATAAAAGAATATTAGCTGTCACTCCATCGCCGCCAAAATAATAATCTTGTTACCTAGCAACGCAAGCACGCCAACCAGACACGTGTATCATAAAGTGTTGCCAGCAAAGAAATTCTTATAATGTTTTTGTAATAAATTGGTTTATCGCAATAAACTACACAAAAACAAAGTTATTAAGTATGAAATAATTCATTTTGTAACAACAATAAACTTCATGAAATTATTGGCTTCAGTATTTTAGCGAAAAATCATTTGGGTCATAAACTAGAATCCACAGCTAAGTTTAATATTACATTTTAAAAATAATCACACCGCTCCGCCAGCTTTTCGTAAGCCCGGGGTTAATTTGAAAAGTTTAAATTTGTTATTTAGTTATAATAACCTTAGTATAAAACACTTAACGATCGGATAGAAAGATTATGGACTTAGGACGGAATTTATAATAACCGTAAAGCCGATGAAGGCGATTATTAAATTGTGAAAACTCAAAGCAGGCAAGGATTTAAAGATTATTGGCTCGTTAAGAAGCTTTTTGAAAAAAAAATTGTTTGTAAAAGCTTTAAATAAGTTGTATTAAATTGTGTAATTACGTACATACATATATGTACATATGTACTCATTTTACGAACCTAATAGGCAAGCTTAAGAAGAAATTAATTGACGACCATTTAGAAATAGTCGAACTACAGTCACGTTTCCAATTAAATTATTACACGGAAAATAAGAAACACGACTAAGAAAACACTTTTTACATATATACAATTCTTCCTTATTTCAATACCAGGTTTTATAGAATGTAAGTATTAACATCATAATAACCTCATAGTAATGCTCTCATTGGGAAAACCTAGCGAGAACATTACTATGAGATTATAATAACGTGCAAAAACCGAGCGATTATGGACTTACAACGGAATTAGGACCGCAAATCCACAATGGAGGTAATACTAGTAAAGTCAATAAATGTACATTCTCGTAGTTAAATCATAGAAGCGTTAAAGAAGCTAAAATAGTTATTTTTGTTTCCCGATACTGTTAGAATACAAATACATTATTATTAACAATTTCACGATAGTTTTAAGTCTTCTTCATTTTTTGTTCAACTGATAGTCGTTGATGTTCTTTTGAGTATTCAGAGGACAGGGCGCAATGGCACTCATTGGGGGAGGCCTATGTCCAGCAGTGGGTTGAAATAGGCTGAAATAGGCTGATGACGATAACGATGACGACGATGACGATTCAGCGTAACGCTTTTACAAAATTGTAAGTGCAATACTAAAAAACCATATGTCAATATACTGTCAAAATAATGTTGCCAGCGCTGTGTGCAGTGTCTGCCCTTGAACTCTGGATGTTCCCAATATAATGGACAATCCTGGTCGCCACTTATTGACTCAAAGAGAACTAATTGATTGCCAATGGATAGGGAAGTACTTGTTTGGAAACCGTCGTCGTCGAATGCCATTCGCAAATAACCAGCAATATCCGACCCGAGATTACGTAGTTAGAGTACATTTCAGTATACAATATATGGCAACCTCGCAGGCGTTGATACTTTTATATTCTTTAACGAAATGTCACCGAGGACTGAAAAACTAAGAAAACTTGGATCAGACAAAAATAAAAAATATCAATGATTGAATTAAACGTAGTTTTTATTAATAATGTTTATAATGGAAAATTAATTGATAAAAATACTGGCTTTAGAGTTAACGATGTGGGATTAGAACGGATTACCACCCTGAAATATTTATTGTTCCAGTAAATTAATATTGTTCGCAAGAAAAACAAGATTTCATAAAGGAACTATTCATCATAATAATAATCCCTTAATTAAGAAATTTATTGTTTGCATGTTTATATATATTTTACTAGCTTTCTACTCCGGCTTCATTTGCATGGATCAAGGTTAAAAGTACAATTTGTCTAAGACTAACCTTCCGATATAGCCGGTAATCTACGCAATACATTTTTGTTAACGAGGAACGAAAACGCAAACAAACAAATATTAAATATTCTTAGGGTTAATTGCTTTAATTGATATTGTTACTCGTTATTTCTTTCGTGCATAAATATAAATAATTATGTTCTAAACTAATTAGCCCTTAAATGGTTACAGTGCCATCTAATATCGCGAAATGGAACTACGAACTTTAACTTTTTTGTGTCCGGGATTTAATACTGTGGGATCGTAAATTATTTTAAATATCAATTCCACAATTTGACTCGGTGGGATTACTGGCAGATGCTGGTTGCGACCAGCCGAGGTACAGGACGCGATGACGCTTATTAAAGGAGGCCTATGTCCAACAGTGGACAGAGATGGGCTGATGATGATGATCAATTCCACAAACCATCTGTGCAGTATGTTTAGAGTGTTTAACGGAAAACCAATTATTTACATTTATAACATTGAGAAGTCTTCATAAAGGAGTAGTTATTTCTTTCAAAATATCGTCTAAACAAAATCGATTGTAAATAATTAAAAGGAATTTAAAAAATGAACATTTAAAGCAATGTGTTAGTATTATGAAGAATATAAATGTATGTCACAAAAACATTTGCTCCCCGCGGCAATTGACACTGAGAGCAACTCGTCAATTTCTCATGCCCCAGTTGGGCCCGCGCGCCGCGATAGGACGATGGAAACAAAAAGCGGGTAGTTTCAACCGATCCGAACAAATTCTTTTTCCAGTCTATAAATAGTCAAGTTATTATCTGCGATGAAAAAATATTTGCCAACGCAGTTTTGTATAAATTTGTGTGTAGCAATGTCTAAAAAGTAAAAAAGATATGACTGTCTTGTTCGTCGAGTAGTTGTAAACGCGACTGCTGAGCGAGAGGTCCTGGGTTCGATCTCCGGGTCAGTTATTATCGTGGTCATCTAATTTATTATTCCTGCAGTCGCTCGATGTCTAGATTAGTGTATATAGTAAATAAAATAGCAATGAACTCATCCCCTATGCCTTGGTAGAAAAAAGAACATAGCAGAAGAATCGGAACTGTACTACATGTCTCTACCTACCTCGTCGAGAGTACAGGCGTGATATTAAATAACAATAATAAAAAAACGATATTTTGAGATTTTTTAGGACAAGCGAATCACAAATAATAGTCACGATACCTAAACATCTAGATGACGGGCGACATAACTGGGTAACGACTTATCGATTCAATTATCCAATTGGAATGAATAGCGAACTGGCAACAACGCGAGGTATTTCGTACGGTCGGCACCAACAATATTAACGGCTTTATTTGGAATAGAACTGATATTATTAACAGGTTTAGATATTACACTATGTACTGCGTAGGTATTTAAACATAGCATAACATTACACTTGTATTTACCCGAAGAAGTAGTCAGAAGAGTTTAGTGTACCCATTGTTCACCATTAACGATATATCCTAGGCTGCATCTCGCTTTCCATCAGGTGGGATTGCAGCCAAACGCGAGCCTGTTTCTACATTTAATAAAAATGTATGTACATACGTCCGATGTAATTGTACGTAGACATATTATCATACACCGAGCACGAATCCAGGCTCTATTCCACCACTAGAAAATTTACATTAAAAAGCCCACTAATACTTTACACAACGCCGGAATCGAACCCAGGACATCGCTTCTCTTATAAGAGATACATATACGTATATCTTTAATTATGAAAAGTAAATAACAATATTTTAACGTCTAATAAGCATATAAAGGAACCTTAAAAGAGCTAAAACGGTGAAGAAAAACATTGAAAGGAAACCTATTCCCTCGTCCATAATGTTCTTTAAGGCGAGTGAAATATGCCGATTCGCGCTTGACCAACGCCAACGTGGCAGGCTATATAACCTTAACCCTTCTCATTCTAAGAAACGTGGTATAGAAATGAGCAATACTTGTAATAAAATACCGTACACATTAAGAGATCATGAATACGAAGGACAACCCAGAACTGCAAGTTTGCTTAAGGCTTAATGGGGCTTAATCGGACGGGTCGTGGAGTTCTAATAGGTAAGACGCCTCGGGTGATTAATCTTCGTCAAATGAAAGCCTTTGACGGGGGATAGTTAGATTGTTTACATCAAATCGACCTCCGTAATGCCTCTCGCTTGACAACTCTGTTAAGGCGACTGACTACGCGTATTCGTACAGGAATAACATTGTGCTTCGTACGAGAACTACGTACATTAAGATTTTTTTTTTTTTATTATTATTATAAACATTCCCAGTGTTCTGCATTCCTCTGCGTACCT
>DWDT01004188.1:0-11481 GCA_018245595.1 Microceris scylla | reverse complement strand
CGTGACAGCCATCGTGTGTGTTAATATCAGCCTACTGTCATCTGCTTACAACTCAGTTCTATAACTATAACATGGTCGGTTTAAAGACAGCCTGGTGAAACGTTTAATTCAATCCCATGCCTTTTTATCATTTAAATAGTCGTTTAAATTCTTATTGAAAATAGAAGAAAGTCAAGTGAAATTTAGAGCCTTAGGAGAACAAAGGCATTGCTTGTTAACAGAACAAGACCAATGTATATCCACGGAAATTGATTAATACTGAGGCTATGAAAGGTTACTTACTTAGCGGAACTTCATTCCTGTTATTGGCAGGTGTTTAATTAATATTCATCAATTTTACTAAAATATTAGCGACGGTATATTTGGAGCGGCGGCAAATAGGAGAATTTTACTACACATTCAATACGATAATAGACGTGAGCCGATTATTTTATAATTCTTACCACTTACAGTTTTTATATAATAACATATACTTAGTATTACTTAGTTGCCTAAGACCCTTGTTACGCTGACAGCCAACACTAAAAGAGGCTACTATAGCTCAAAGTTCTGTAGACGATTTTAATTAAGCTCCTTATTATATCAGACAAAACCGAGAACATCGAGTCATGCTTGACGTTCCTGCCTACCATGGCATTTATAAGGACTACATGGATAAAGTGAATTCCATTCCCAAAAACGTTCCATATCCGTTGAAGAAAAAAATAATAAAATATACACAATACACACGAGCAATACCCACAAGCGTTACTGCTTCATCACTGGAACTGGCGCAGTGAGACACAAAAGTAATCTATCCATAAATTCGTTTGAAATAGGCTGACGTGTTCCCTGACCCGTTTGCGTTATATTACCATACTTAGTCCATATTCAAAGCAAAACAAACCCCGAAATAGCCCAATATAAATCTCACACTGGTATCTTTTGATTTATTCCATGAATTTCTGGTTATTCACCTTGTGAATCACTGCTGAATTTTTAAACGTTAGACTGAAATTAGATTTTACATTTTTGTAAAGCATGATGATTAAATAATAATCAGTAACAAATTCAGATTTATTAATATGTATAATGAACTTCAATAAATAATACAATGAAATATGTCAACATTGTTATAAATATCATTACTATTAAAGGTTTCAATAATTTATATTGTTATTAATTAACCTCTTTTCACGTTTAATGTAAATTAATTAATCTTCGTGAAATATTAATTCTAGCCAGTTAGCAGAATAGGGAGTGTGTATACATTATAAGTTCAGATCCTTAAAACTTTTTCGAACCGTTTTCCAAAATAAATTAGTTTCATTTAAAACTTAGACTGCTTCGTTGGTCGAGTCGTTGCAAGCGCGACTGCTGATAGGGAAGTCCTGGCGTCAAATTTTACACAAATTAATTTTTTTCAGCAAAAGGGCATATGCATGAGACTTGGTGCCTACAAATTATTTCCGTACAGATAGATAATAATTTTCACGGAGCCGAGTTACAAATATAAGTTTGTTACCAAATATATGATGTATTTACGTACGTACATACGAATCTATGGATTTATTTTACGAGCATATCGGTATTGGACGCCGCCGAACTATTTGTACTGCATTGTTTATGACGTTAGGCTATTGCGATGACGTAATAAAGTGTCATAGTACCTCGATTTATAGATTGGACACTGTTGGGCTGATACATCTACACGAATACGTTTGATCAGTGTAGGCTACATGGTCAATGGTGATTCAATATAAACCCGTAAAGCTTCAACGTCCATTACTCGGCAACTCTCATCTCATACAAGCAAAATCTGTCAACACAAGATAACTTATTTATTATATAGTAGACCTATTTCGTTGCTCAGTTCGCCTTGCCAGAATATTAGAAACCAAGGACTCCTAACATCATTTCGTATTTCGATCTCAGTTTGTAACAGTTTCTCAAATTTGGGTATCCAAGTTTTACTGAGAAAGTTTTAAGTTTCTTGAGAAGGTCTTATGAACAAAATTACTTATATTATATACAAAGACACTTAGTTCTGTTAAGGAAAACAAAATTTGATTTGTATACAATTTTTTATCAATTATATTATTTATTGGTGTCGTTATAACTTTTTGGATAATCAAACGATTATCTTAGGGGAGATGTCTCGTATAAAACAAGTATAATAAGAGCAAAACGTCTATGTCAATATTACCTATAGGAGGTTTACATTTTGGTACTTTAATAACGTAATGGGTAAAGTATTTCATAATATTCGTGTCGCTCATGTTCGACCCATTGTAGGTAAGTACGCGACAGTGTTTTTGTGTTCACAGATTATAATTGTGGTATTGTTATTTTCAATAGGCCTTTACACTTTTCAACTATTTTCTCTACTGGCACCAATTTTTTTTTTCCTTTTTATATCAAATGTACCTACATAATGTATGCGTGGACACGCTAAAAATCTGGGGTCAATAATTGAAATCAAGAATTATTCTTATCGTCAGGAAGACCCGTTATATCGGATTGAAATATTTTTTAAACTCCGAACCATCCAGCAATTGGATTGTTCACAAGACCGGTACTCCCTTAAATCCCACTAAATCAATAACGTGGTATATGATCTATCATCTAACCTAGATAACTATACCCAATTTTGGCCAAAAAAATTGTTGCAGCCTTTAATCCATAAATAAAAGAAAATTTAAATAAGAAACAGATATACATAAATATGTACTCACTCAATTCGGAAATGAAAATCATAACTTTAATTCACCAATTTGATGTACGACCCCTAGCTATCAGACCTTAATCATACCAGCTGCCATGTAAAGGGTTCTCGGTTCGATGAATGATGAATATACATATCTCTTTACGGTTTGGGTGTCTGTCTTTGTGCGGATGACACGACCCACTAGCCAGTGCGCCGTTATAAGGGCGACGCGGTATTTGTTATTTGTTACACAACACGAACTACTCGCTCCGACCATTATTGTAATCACCGACATTAATTATGCCCGAGCACACATTTCAAATTTATGGAATTTATAAGCCTCTGCACATGTAACTTTGCCCTCACATTAAGTGATATTACTCATATTTAACAGTAGGTATGTGTATTACCAATAGGTTTACGTCTTCTCCGAATCTTTCTTCTTCCATAGTATCGATTAATATTAATAGTCTTTATAATCCTGTGATCGCTATTACTATATTAATTATAATTTAATCAGTATCAATTGTATCAAATCCAGCGTGGCAGACTATGTTCTGAACCCTCTCAATATGAGAGGAGACCCATGTTCCAACAGTGGAATTATAATGGGTCGATTATTTTTTTATTATTTTTTTATACAAACTGTTATTAAAAGTAGATAGGTACAATAGTGAGTAACACTACGAATTTAAGCATTCAGCCTATGAGACGACACCCATGTTCAACAGCTGAACAAAAAGGACTGATGAAAAGCAAAAAACAAAGTTATATCTACACAAATAAATTAAATTGGAGTGTCTGTTTGTAATATTTAAATAACCACTTTTGCTAAATGCATATGTATGTATACGCGTTACATATACCAAAATAACATTTTTCACTATATTTGTGTGTTTGTCTGTCTGTCTGTTTGTTCGAGATAATTTTTGGAACGGCTGGATAGATTTTGACGGGACTTTCACTGACAGATAGCTAATGTAATAAGGAGTAAATTATGTTACCTTAATATTAGAAAAAGTTTTGACTTCCATGCGTAGTAATCGCAGGCACAGCTAGTTTAAAATATAATGGACGGTACGCTTAGTATAAGACCCGTAACGGAATAAACTTTATGTGAAGACGTTAAACCGATACACTTTATGTTAAATCGTAAAACGAAACGCAGACCCAATGTTATGTTTCATGTAACTACAATCGATAAGCTAGAACAAATCTCTAAGGACAGATGTATCAAGCACTCGGTGCTTTCTATTTTTTCACTTTGTGTCTTCATTACTTATCTTTATGGCTTAAAAATTGTAATGGGAGATGTACAAACTAATTATGAACGATAAAGAAGAAATAATATTTTAACTATGCACCTTTAAGGTATAATTCCTTTTCAGACAATTATGAATTTTATACATGACCCATTACGCTTGTAAGAGGACGTAGAATGTACATATAAATACCACGTCAGATTTGTAGATAGAGATATTTGGCAGCCGGTTCTCTCTGCATATGGCGTAAGGAACTTAGCGTGACGATTTAATTTAATAAATTACCATAATCGATAGTACGACTATGCTTACGACAAGTAGCGCAACAGACTTTAGATTAAAAATAAATAGTGACATGTAGAAATATGATTTTAAATTTGCACTGTGAAAAAAGGCATATAATCCCTGTAGGGGTAGGTAGAGGTAGGTAGAGTAGTAGAGCACACTTCAATACATTACATTTATGGTGTATCAACCAAAAAGCGTCAAACATATTACGATTGAGACTTCATGTTAGAATCGTAAAGCAATTTGACGGAGCACTGCGTCATTAATTATTCGTGATGTAAATCGATTGTAATACAGAATGGCCTTAAGTGTAATTCCATTAGCACAACAACCGGCACAATGATTCCTATTCCCTGGTGATGTTTCCTGACCGGGATCATTTTGTTCGTAAGATTGATTGCGTGGAACTTCACGGACCATTCCCTTGGGAAGAAATAACGAAATAACCGTGTGGTTTTCCGCCAGCTCCTTTAATTTCTAGGACGATTATAGTACACAAAAATACCAGTAGATCAATGTTAGAATGGAACGTATCGTGAATATTATCTTATCATACTGAATGTTTATTTAGCTTGTCGTTGATCACGTTTTATTTTAAGAAAGAAGGTAGCTTTTAACACAAATTAGTAGTTTTATCATTATATTATTCGTTATATTTTGTTAAATTCTTTACACCACGTCTATACATATGTTTGGTGAAAAATAGTAGGAATGATTTAATTAAACAAACTTGGTCAAGATGAGATGATAAAGTGTATTAGGTACTTCGGATGTTGTTACAGTGCTATAAATGTGTAGGTACTTGAAATATTAACGACCAAGACTCACCTATCTCGACCAAATAAATAAGGTCTTATGTGATGGGGACGTTAGAAGTCCCCGAGACCGGCGTGCATTTATGAAGAGAGTGATGAGCGAGGACGAAGCACGGCAGGTGTGTAAGAATAGAGATGTCTGGCACTCTGTGCTCTCTGCCTACCCCGCATGGGACCTGGCGTGAAGATATGTATGTATGTATGAAATATTAATAAGCACACATATATTGTGTAAAACTTTTGGTGCGTAAATAATTCCAGAGTACGTTCCAAGTTATCTTCAAATTTTTAACATTGCTTTTTGCAATTTGGTAGAAATAAATTTTGAACAGGCTGAACCTTACTTTTGTGCATTTACTCTTTTATAACTTTACATTTTCACATGAAAATTGTTGATGAAAATGTATTTTTAATGTCTTTTAACTGTGTTTTAACCCTTCCTACATCGAAATCTATATTCATCGGAATTTCATAACAAACCTCACGCTTGTAACTCCCCGATGGTGTAGACAGAAGAGTGTAGTGAACTTCCATGATGCACAATACCGGCGTATTGTTATAAGCAAAGTATTTGTTTGTCATGGCTACATAGAAGGAAAAAAAATGAATATTACGATTACCGGTTTAGCGTATGCTGTCAGGCGCTAAGTGGGATGTAGCCAGGCCGGCCATCAACGGAATGGCACTCGAAGCCCATCTAAAATGATTGATTGCCTTTCGATTGCGGTACTTTGTGTTAGCCCCTTTATACTGTATTTGTTATTTTGCCTTAACATTTTATTTTTAAAACTAGAACTTTTAAACTATAGTACAGACGATGATTCATAATTCTAAAATAATGTAATGTTAACGAAATACGCGACTAATTTAATTTCAAATAGATTTAACTTACCATGTTTATGAAGTTTAATTAATTAAATTAAGGCGTTCCATTCAATTAAAAATAGTAATTATAAATTTAGAATACATTTAGCGTCCGCTAAACGACCGTAATGGTTTCACGTATAAGTATTTCTCAGTCGTAACTGGCGTTAAGTGGCATATACACTGACGGAGCATCCACAGAGTGGCTATTGAGAGCCTTTTGAAATGATTGATTGTCACTGATTTGTAAAGGCCATTCTATAGTCCTTAACATTTTGATTCGAGGTTGTTTTTGCTTCAATCGGAATGTCTATTTTGTACAAGTAACACTTAAAATCTTAATTAAGTTCAAGGTGAAAATTAAATCAGCAGTAGGCAATAATTAAAAAACTAATAACATAATATTTTAAATTATTCATAAGCAAAATGTCCCAACAATATTTTCATGGTCGTACGAGTGTTATAAAATAGAAATTTTCGCATGAATATTAAATTTTTAAAACCGGTATTCGCCGGTAATATTCGCCGTTAACTGGTATGTACAGAGGCCGAGTATCGACGAAGTGGCACTCTATGCCCCTCCGAAATGATTGATTACAAACGAAGCGCGTCACTATATTAAGGCCATATAAAACCATTTTGGCTACTTTGATTATTACAGCTTTATTTTCCCCATGGATTTTACTCCGTATGGCTTAAAAACAAATGGAATTTCTGTAAAATAATTCTTGATTATACGAATAATGTTTCAATTGTGTACGTTTGGAATATAACTACTGTTTCGAAAATTCGAAAAAATTGCGGGTGTGCGAAGGTAATATGCTTGAAGATAATATGCTAATATAGAAGAAACACGCCAGGTATGCGATGATATAAATAATTGGCATTCGGTACTGTGACGTGTATGTGTACCTGGCGTGTGGATATGATAAAAATATTAATTAATCTGGATATATAAAATTAGAATTAAGACATACGGACTTCATACGGCTTATGAAATAAGTATACTTAAAATTAATATCCAGTGGGAGTCCTATTAATATTTGTAATAATAGGTCACGTTATATTTGATTGAATATTACACAATTCAATGGAATACATGGTGACCTATTTTAAAGGCAGCCTGCAACATATGAATGTACATAGCATAATCAGATTATTGTAACATTTCCGTCAAGCACCGACCACTTTGATATTAATTATTAATTTCCAATTATCATTATGACCAATGCCAGTGTGGTAACGGTTTAAATTTATGTGTTAGTGAACATAATTGCAATATTGTTGTATTATTCAAAGTAAGACTCTTAAACTCAAAATTCTTACCTGCGGCTTACCAATTACCTTTTTTTTTCTTACAGGTACCTATATTTTTTTTTCCTAAAAAGTATATATGAACACTTTCCATAAAAAAATCTACTTATGTGTAATACATATGTAACATAGGTAGATATTGCGTAAAAAAACAACAGGTGAGAGTTCCTTTTTCGCGTGCTAGAGACCTCTATGTTCAGTTGGCATCAAATGCGTACGCAGAACCGTTGGGTGATTCAGGAATTTTAAAAAATGTGAGCCGTTGCGGTATAAAAAAAATATTGTTTATAAAATAAACATTAATATTAATTTAATATGATAAATAAAAATTCAGAAAATTCTTTTTAAATTAAGACAAATTCTTTCAATCAGGGACTTCTATTAGGGTAATATTCGATATTCCCTCTGACGTATTACTGAGACAATAATTGGTCTATGTACTCGTGGTCTAGCGTGGTCTAGCGTGGCGACGTATACCGTGGCGACGCGACGCCTGGCCAGCAGTCGCCGCCATGCCAACAGTCGGTGTAATCTGGCGCATTAAATGTTTCACATAAAACAATCTGTAATACGACACATAAGATACGTGTAACTAAAAGATTCTAACTGCTAATTAGCTCTGTGAATAGTCGTTGCATTTTCGTAACACCAGAGCAGGCGAAATTTCGACAGAAATCTCTGTTCTTACTGACTTCTATCCGAATCTAGCTTAGTCTGAATTTCATTTCACATTTTGTGATTGTTTGCTCCCACTTACTGGAAACGGATCTGTCAAGTTTTGTGTGCGATCAGCGCTAGTGAGCACTGCAAATAATTTAGGACTTCATGCAGTTCCCAATATTTTAGCTCATCGAGCTAATTGATATACGATCTTACCGGTCGTTAGTTCGACCATATTTAGTGGTTAATGCCGCGCGTTAATTTCATGCACGTTATGAAATTCACGTGTAATATTAATGAGTTCAGATATGTAATTAATTCACGATCAAGAATGCGTTATTGTATTGTGTACGTTACAAGCTTCAAGCGAAAAACGATTACGGGGCTAATAAACCATATTGCACTCTAGGTATTGCTTTCTGCCAATAGAATTCGCCCCTATTATCAATTCTTCGATATTTAACTGAATATAAAATTTTCATCTGACATGGCGTATATTTTGAGCTAAAACCAACATATTTGGAGAAACAAAGCTATCCAGCTAAGTGGCACCTAATTTCTACTAGTAAATAATAGTTCAACAACAGTTAATACACAAATAATTAATACTGCCCGTACCTAACATTTCCAGAACATTCTCACGAACACGTTTCGTTCCATTACAAAAATGATTTAATAAAGACGGAGTTAATTTGTTTCGGTTCCAATGTACTGGAAAGTCACGAAATCCATTACAAAAGTGGCACAATATGAGTTAAAACGTATAGTGAATAATTACACTTAGAAACATACAAAATTAGAAACAATTAAGTAATATTTCAAGTACATAATATTATGAACAACATGATAACAGTAGTTCTTGCGATATTTTAATTCTATTTGATTGCAAGCAATCGAATTTTTATATGGCCATGGGGAACTAGAGTCCGAAGATTTAGGACGTGCCAACTTAGTGAAGGTTGTTTGTGCCTGCAGCCTTCATGTACGCAGATTGATACAAAATATATTTCTCTATCCCTTTTACACTTTATTTTTATCACGTACCGTTTGTGACTAAGAATGTGAATTAATTTACAGACCTGAATGGTAATTCTTCCAAATATTGCACGACACACCGTCATAGTTTTCGATTTGCTGCTTACAACTACCTTCAGCATTCATAAATCTTCATTGTACTCAACTGAAGGGCATCTTTCATTATATTTGTCGAGTCTATTTCAAGAGGTGCCGATTCTTCGATAGTTACGACCAGTACTGTGCCACCTCACCTTGTTAATTGTAAATAGAATCGTAACAAAAACTATGAATTTATAATTGATAATATTATAGTTGGGTCTATCGTACATGTGATGGCAGTTTTAAAAATGTCTCTACTTATTTTCTACTTTCGACAATTATATTATACAATTGTCTCTTAGCTGCTCTCTCAACGTTTCTGAATGTTTGCTAAGTAAATGCAAAGATAACTTTCAATTCGGTCCCATTGTGGCCAAAGACATTGTTAACGTTTGAGAAACTTTAGCTTAGACCACTACAGATTTTTGGGGTGTATGTGCATATATGTTCAATTTAATTATATTCCAATATAATTTTTCATAAATATATTACAAATTGCTGTGCTTCATTTGATCTAAATTTCTACTCTAATGTCGACTTCATAAGACTAGCCATTGCTTTACGAAAATATCCTTTTCCTGAGTTTAAAAACCAGACAATTATAGTATTAGAGAATTAATGGTGACAATCCATGCCAATATCAACGTTTAAGGCTTTGTATCAAATATAGAATCTAGAAAGGTACATTTGTATCAAATTTATGTAAAAGGTGACTGTCATCCAATCAATCCAACAGAATATCATGTGGGTTAAGAGATTGTCCCGCAAACACTCTGAAAGGGATCCTATCACTCACTCTAGTACGGGGACCTAGCCCGCCCCTTGACATTTAACACTTGAACTTACCTACAACTCTTGTCAGTTTTCGAGCTATGAAAACATGGGGCTTCTGAAAGTGATCGATGTTCGTTACACTGTATTGTAATACGACAGATAATATAAAAATAGTTAATATTACACGTATATATATTATAGAATTAGTTTGTCATAGTGCTAGCCGGAACTATACTCGGAACACATGCCGTTAGTTCGCTAACTTTGCGCTGGAAAAGTCAACATTCATGTGCACTAGTTTAATGTAACGAAGTGTTGAGTTTGCAACTACGTAAAGCTATTGTTTAGTTAATGCATTTCAACATCGCATGTTTATTGTTCTACGCCTATATTATTTTTTACTTTTTACAGGATTCAAATTGTTTATTCCAAATTTATTCAAGTTGCTTTACACCGATTTCTCTAATAAACTTAGATAGTAACTAATTGAAGTTTGTAGGACAAGAAACTAGTTACAACTTCAGATTTTAGTATAAATTGCGGTCAATTAATTACATGAAATCTAGATACTGTGCGCTTGAACTTAATGTAAGAACTAAAATAGTTTCAAATTAATGAAACGTTTACTATCAACGAAATATTATATAAGGCAATTCGAATAACAATAATACATTTATTATCAGCTTTAATGTTTATTGTTAAAACCTCAGAGATTAACAAAAAACATACGGTAAATGGGTACAGTACGTACACTTTAAATAAAACCAACGAAAACTCATTAATAATAATGTATTGGATCATGAAAATGAAAATCATAATAAATGATAATATCGCGTAAAATACACTACACGTAAATATCAGTATTCGGGGTGGAGAGATTTTATTTTAAAATATGTTTGTAAATAACTCATAGCGAATTAATTGCTTAAAAGTTTAACAGTGATTTCTGACGCTTTATACTCGTATTTAAGCTTCCAGTGACTGATGGGTTTAAGGTTTTGTGAAACATTTTGCTTTACAAAACACTTTTTTAATAAAATGAAGTGTATAAAATATGCAGTTCGATGCATTCCGTGAGCGAATATTTCATTTAGTGATTATTTTGGTGTTTTTTGGGCGAAGAGAAAAAAATATGTATGCTGATGTTTTTATACTCCTTTTAAAAGAATATTAGTAATAGAAAAATATATATAACGAAAGGATAGTGACCAGGCTTGTAATTTTAAAATTATACGCAGTTGTGTTTTTAATAAACGCTAATGAGATTTATTTGCGATGACAATGAGATAGGGATTAACCGTTATGAGATAGTTATAATTATAAATGAGAATTGGTAATTAAAAATGAAAATAATACAGTTAATGAGCTCTTATTTTGTAATAGCGATTGAGGGGAAGAGGTCTGTGATGGACTGTGGAAGATCATCCTAATGGCATGATGACTTTCTGGTCTCGTGGGCAATAGTATCTCGCTCGGTGTCTGGTGTATAAGACTACGGTTTTAGACTTATAAGAAATAAACTAATGAAATATTAATATATGAATGAAAAATATAACATGAGTTGGAAAATATTCATGGTGCAACTTTGACACGTAATTGTATACAGTGTAGATTCTAAATTGAATAATAATATAATAAGTCTATAAAATAATTATACATAAAAATAATTTAATTAATTCCACTAATAACTTTATTGCATGTA